>JACEIK010004454.1:27726-41793 GCA_018107945.1 Datura stramonium
GACGTAGTTTAGGCCTTAGGGACTTAGGAAGTTACGAAAACACCCTTATTAAAACGCAGGAAATTTCTGGTCGCCAGTCCCCACGAGGGACCTAACGGGTCGTTTCCACAGGAAATGACTCATGGCCATGGTCCGTTGAGTCCATTGCCCAAACATCCAAGGGGATCCCACGGGTGAATTCACGAGTTGTGAGGTCAGACCACGACTTGTGATCACCTTTCGTGTCCTACACTGCCCATCCCAACTTGCCAATCCTCCAGGGTTGACCACCGGTGACCTCACAAGTCGTGAGGTCTGACCATGACTTGTGGTCAAGACCATGGTCTCCTCACTCAGGCCTTGCCACACCATGTTGACCATGAGTCACCTTATGAATCGTGGTCACTCCTCACGACTAACCTCACGGGTTGTTCTGTGACCTGGTGCGAATTTTTAATTTTTCTCCAATTTTACTTTCGGTGTGATCCTTGGGTTCTCGGGGCATAACAATATCTTCCCCTTGGGAACATTCGTCCTCGAATGTTAGAAACATGCAGAAAACTCAGAAATAAGCTATAACCATATACAATTACCAGTCATTTAAGTCGAAAACGGACGGAATGACTACCTCCGAAAAGAACTACATAGATGAACCGAATTCCGACATCACATACATTTACCATATCATAAAACAAACTTGTACACAATAACTGAACGGGAAAAGATGATTAAAGGTTTAGGGAAAAACTGATACCTCAAACTGAAACTGAGAAGGTAGGGAACAAATGAGGGTATTTAGCTATCATATCTGCTTCGGCTTCCCATGTAGCTCCCTCAACATGTTGATTTCTCCATAATACTTTAACTGAAGCTACTTCTTTTTTCCTTAGCCTACGAACCTGACGATCCAAGATTTCAATGGGAATTTCTTCATAACTGAGGCTGTCCTTCACTCCAATGCTGTCTACTGGAACTACTAAGGCTGGATCACCCAAGCACTTCTTTAAATGTGACACATGAAAGACGGGATGAACCGAAGATAGCTCCGAGGGCAAGTCTAACTCCTACGCCACCTTACCAACTCTTCTCACAACCCGGTAAGGGCCAACATAGCGGGGACTGAGTTTCCCTTTCTTCCCAAACCGCATGACGCCCTTCATGGGAGATACCATTATAAATACCCAGTCGTCCACATCAAACTCCAAATCTCTTTTCCTCACATCAACATACAATTTCTGACAACTCTGAGCGGTTTTCAACCGGCCCCTTATCAACTGAACCTTCACCATCGCCTCATGAACCTAATCTGGTCCTATCATAGCTGCCTCACCAACCTCGAACCATCCGATGGGAGATCTACACCTCTGCTCGTAAAGAGCCTCGAATGGTGCCATTTGGATACTAGAGTGTTAACTGTTATTATAAGAAAACTTGATAAGGGCAAATGATCATCCCAAATACCTTAACACATGACCTCAACATATCCTCAAGGGTTTGAATGGTTCATTCTACCTGGCCATCTGTTTGCGGATAGAAGGCTGTACTGAGCTTAACCTACATCCCAAGTCCTTTTTGGAAAGAATGCCAGAATTGAGAGGTAAACTGAGTACCTCGGTATGAGATAATAGACAAGGTCACTCCATGAAGTCGAACCAACTCCCGAGTATACAACTTAGCATAATCATCCGCTGAATTCGTGGTCTTGACTGGTAGGAAGTGTGCAGCCTTGGTTAACCTGTCGACCACCACTCAAATGGAGTCGTATTGCCGGTGAGTATGGGGTATACCTGTAACAAAATCCATATTAATATCTTCTCACTTCCAAGTGGGGATGCTGATATCCTAAAGTACACCCCCCGGCCTTTGATGTTCGACTTTTACTTGCTGGCAGTTTGGACATTTAGCTACAAACTCCATAATATCTTTCTTCATACCATCCCACCAATAGATTTCTCGCAAATATTGATACATTTTCGTGGATCCTGGATGAATAGAATATCTGGTACCATGTGCCTCATGCAATATACGAACTCTAAAATTATCAACATCCAATCCTACTTCAACTAGGAAAAGGAGTTATAAATCCTAATTCCACTCCATGAAGGAACAAGGAAGGCTTACTCTACTATTATAAATACCCTTTATTTCTATGTAATAGAGTAGCAAATTAGAGAGTCGACTAGAAGTAATTAGGAGTGATTAGAATTGATTAGCAACTAAATTAAGGAGATATAGACATGAGAATTGAGTTGTTCAACTTGTGATCAACCTGTTCTCGATCTTCATATTATTCTTAAGGATTTTGCTGATTAATTCAAGGAAGTTTTTCTCTCAATTATAATTGTAAGTATTGATTCATGTATTTAACTATGCAAACAAATCACAATCTTGCAACTTTGAGAGGCTAAAACCTCCATAGCAAGGGTTGTGGGAATCATGATGGATTACAAGAAAGGGTTACATAAAAGTGATTCAAAACCAATGAAAAACACTTGTACTGTATTCTCTTCATGCTTACACATTTCTTAATGGTGTACAACGTTAGGACTTGCCTAAATTCTTTACTTGCTTAGGTCTAAGAGGTAGAGATTAGGAAAAGAGAATTACAACAAAGCCTTGATCTTGATGATCATTGTATTAACTTGAGCTGTGGTCACATGATAGTTAAAATTTAGGACGCATTGATAACGGTTAATTTGCAATCGCTCATGAGACCTGGTCGAGTGATTGATTATAGTCATTCAATAGGGACTGGTCGGTCATTTGAATGAATCAATGTTATCAGTTTTACAAGTAAGCATTGGTGATGATCATGTATGTATACCCAAAGTAGTTATGAACCCATGGGGAACATAAAACCCTAGTTATCTTTAAATCTTGATTTCACCCATAGTTTCAATTGTGTTTTTAATTATTGTTTTATTTAAAACCCCCAATTTGGAGTAACTACCTAACAAGTTCACTTACCGGCTTTAGTCTAGCTCTTCCATATTCCCTATGGGTTCGACCACAACCTCTTAGTTGGGTTCTTTATTGACAACGTCCGCTTCATACTTTGGTAGGAGCTATGGTTTGAGCGTTATCAAGTAGTGGTTAGCACCAAAACAGATTCTATACCCTAGCATCTTATCAGGAGCAGGAGTTCTCCCCAGATGTAGTCACTGGTATGTTACGAGTATTCCACCTTGATGTATATGCATTGTAAGATCCAGGGGATACTTTATCTTTTGTGATGCCCTATGTTTCTAGTAGTTTTGGAGTCAGTCCTGAAATCCTATCAGAACCCTTCTCAGTCTCTACTCCAGTCGGTGATTCAGTTATAGCTCGACGGGTATATAGAAATTGCCCTGTCACAGTCCTTCAAAAATTCACCTCAACAGATTTAGTAGAGCTAGCCATGATAGATTTTTGTGTTATCTTTGGCATGGATTGGCTACATACATGTTATGCCTTAGTAAATTGTAGGACCCGTGCAGTAGAGTTTCGATTTCTGGGTGAGCCAGTCCTATAGTGGAAGGGTAGTTCAACTGTGTAGGTCAGTTCATTTCCTACCTTAAGGGCAGGAAGAAGATCTCTAAAGGTTGCGTATATCATCTAGTTAGGGTTAAGTATGCTACGTCTTAAACCCCAACTATTTAGTCAGTTCCTGTAGTGTGCGAATATCCATAAGTGTTTCCAGATGATTTACCGGGAGTTCCTCCTGAGCATATAGATTTTGGTATAGACCTTCTTCTCGATACGCAATTTATATCTATTCCTCCTTATAGAATGGCCCCAGCTGAGTTAAAGGAGTTGAAGGAGTAGTTGAAGGATTTCTTAGACAATGGTTTCATCAGACCCAACAAATCCTCGTGGGGTGCACCAGTTCTCTTTGTCCAAAAGAAGAATGGTTCCCTTCAGCTGTGCATTGACTATTGGCAATTGAACAAGGTTACCATCAAGAACAGGTATCCTCTCCCCAGGATTGGTAATTTGTTTGACCAGCTTCAGGGTGCCAAGTGTTTCTCAAAGATAGACCTCATATCCGAATACCATCAGTTCAGGGTTCGGGAGAGTGACATTCCAAAGACATCCTTCAGGACTCGGTATAGTCACTACAAGTTTGTAGTTATGTATTTTGGACTAACGAATGCTCCTACAGCTTTTATGGATTTAATGAATAGGGTGTTCAAGCCATATTTTAATATGTTCGTGATCGTGTTCATAGATGACATTCTCATATACTCTCGGAGCGAGGAGGAGCATGCCGCTCATTTGAAGGTGTACTACAAACTCTTAAGGATAGCTAATTATATGCTAAGTTCAGCAAGTGCTAGTTTTGGCTAGACACTGTAGCATTTTTGGGTCATGTAGTGTCAAGCGAGGGTGTACAAGTGGACTCTCAAAAGATAGAAGCTGTGAAGAATTGGCCTAGACCAGTGAGTCCTTCAAATATCAGGAGTTTCTTGGGCTTAGCCGGTTACTATATGAGGTTTGTGGAAAGAATTTCATCCATTGCAGCACCATTGACTAAATTGACCTAGAAGAAAGTGAAGTTTCAATGGTTAGAGGCCTGTGAGAAGAGCTTCCAAGAGTTGAAGACTTGACTCACCTCAGCACCAGTGTTGACCCTACCTGAGGGTACCGATGGGTTTGTGGTGTATTTTGATGCCTCGAGGATCGACCTTGGTTGTGTATTAATGCAACACGATAAGGTTATAGCCTATGCTTCGAGATAGCTGAAAGTACATGAAAATAACTATTCGACTCATGACCTCGAGTTGGAAGCAGTAGTATTTTCCTTGAAGATTTGGAGACACTATCTGTACGGTGTCCATGTGGATGTGTTTACGGACCACAAAAGCCTACAATACATGTTTACCCAAAAGGATCTGAATCTATGTCAAAGGAAGTGGTTAGTGCATTTGAAAGATTATGATATGAGTGTGTTTTATCATCCAGGCAAGGCTAATGTGGTGGAAGATGCTCTTAGCAGGCT
Source organism: Datura stramonium (assembly GCA_018107945.1). Lineage (NCBI taxonomy): Eukaryota > Viridiplantae > Streptophyta > Magnoliopsida > Solanales > Solanaceae > Datura > Datura stramonium. The sequence goes on from JACEIK010004454.1 coordinate 32,684, forward strand.
TTCTATGGAGAGTGTGACCCATATAGATAAGGAAAGGAAAGAGCTAGTGAAGGATGTGAACCAGCTTACACGACTAGGAGTTCATCTTGTTGACTCAATTGATGGTGGTGTCATTGTTCACAATGGGTCAAAATCTTCCTTGGTGACCAAGGTCAAAGATAGACAAGACGATGATCCTATTTTAGTAAAGTTGAAGGAAGCCATTCGGAATCATAAGGTGGAGGCCTTCTTCTAGGAGGGAGATGGTGTGCTATAATATCAAGGTCGTTTGTGTGTAGCGGGAGTTGATGACTTGAGGGAGCGGATGTTGCATGAGGCTCATGGTTCCAGATATTCTATACTTCCCAGTTCCACCAAGATGTACCTTGACCTATGGGAAGTCTATTGGAGGAATGTCATGAAGAAGGACATAGTAGAGTTTGTAGCTAAGTGTCCGAATTGTCAATAGGTGAGGTTGAGCATCAAAGATCTGGAGGTGTACTTCAAGACATTAGTATTCCTACTTGGAAGTGAGAGAAGATCAATATGGACTTTATCAATAGGTTGCCTCGTACTCACCGACAGTACGAATCTATTTGGGTGGTCATAACAGGTTGACTAAGCAGCTCATTTTCTACCGGTCAAAACTATCGATTCAGCAGAGGATTATGCTAAATTATATATTCATGAGCTAGTTGGGTTGCATGGAGATCCCTTGTCCATCATATCAGATAGAGGTACTCAGTTTACCTCCCAGTTTTGGAGATCATTTCAGAAGGGGCTTGACACTTAGGTTAAGCTCAGTACAGCCTTTCACCCACAGAAGGATGGGCAGGCGAAGTAGACCATTCAGACTTTGGAGGATATGTTGAGAGCGTGTGTGATTGATTTCAAGGGTAGTTGGGATGATCATTTGCCTCTCATTAAGTTTTCATATAACAACAACTATCATTCCAGCATTCAGATGGCTTCGTTTGAGGCTCTCTATGGGCGGAGATGTAGATTGCCTATTGGTTGGTTCAAAGTCGGTGAAGTTGCGTTCGTAGGAACAGATTCAGTTCATGAGGCTTTGGAGAAAGTCCATCTTATAAGGGAAAGGTTGAAAATAGCTCAGAGTTATCAAAAGTCCTATGTGGATGTGAGGAGGAGAGAACTTGAGTTTGAAGTTGATTGATTGGGTGTTTTTGAAGGTATCTCCCATGAAGGGAGTGATGAGATTTGGAAAGAAAGGGAAACTCAGTCCCCGTTATGTTGGTCCGTACTAGATTGTGAGACGGGTTGGCAAGATGGTCTATGAGTTTGAGTTGCCCTCAGAATTGGCGTCATTTCATCCGGTGTTCCATGTGTCACTCTTAAAGAAGTGCTTGGGTGATCCAGCTTTGGTTCTCTCGGTAGACAGTGTAGGTGTGAAGGATAGCCTTAGCTATGAGGAGCATCTGGTGGAAATACATGATCGTCAAGTCCGAAAGCTAAGAAACAAAGAAGTAGCTTTAGTAAAGGTTTTATGGAGGAGACAACATGTTAAGGGAGCTACGTTGGAAGCCGAAACAAATATTATGGCCAGATGCCTGCATCTTTTTCCTCCCGGCTCGGTTTCATCTTGAGGTATCAATTTCCTCTCAAGTACTCTATTCAGTTTCATGTTAAGCTCATGTGCCCTAGTTTCTTTCTTGTCAATGCATGTATATGTGAATTCAGTTCAACTATGTATTCTAGTCTAGAGTCAATCACTTTGTCAGCTTCCAGCTTTAAATGTTCAATATTTGGTGTGATAGTTGTATTCTAAGCTTTTTAGTATGTTTACCCACATTCGAGGACGAATGTTCCCAAGGGGGAGATATTGTAATACCCCGAATATCCTAAGATATGACCCGAGAGTTGAAATAGAGAAAACAGGATTTTCTGCACCAGGTCACAGGACGATTCGTCCAGTGACCACCACAAGTTGTTAGGTAACTCATGGGGAGGAGGGAAAGTTTGGTTGGATTTTGGTTTGGGGGTTGACCACGGGTGAAGCCACGAGCCGTGGCTAGCACCATGAGTTGTTAAGGCCGTGGTCAAGAGTTTGACTTGGATGTTGAAGGTTTAGCGGTGCTCCCAACAACTAGTCACCATGACTTGTCAGCTACACCACGAGTCATAGTGTCTCTCGTGGTGACCAATGATGATAAGATTCCAGTACTGGCAACGAGAGTTGACCACGAGTCATGGTCCTTGATGACGAATCGTCCAGTCCCTCATTAGGACTGACAATGTGTATTTGCGAACTTACTCAGGGATTTTCTATAATTTCTAAATTTCTAAGACCTAAAGTACGTCGTTTTAAGCTCAGACAAGTGTGTTTTAAGAGGGTTTATATCATTCTAATCCTATTCCTCTCCATGCATCCAAGCCTAATAGTTTCTAAGGATAATCAAGCTTAGGATTCATTAAGTTCTTCCCCAAATTCCTTTGAGAATTCTAGAGGGTTGTGTAAATAGAAGTTCGCACGAATGTAGGGTTATGAATGGGTGTATCCATCCACTACCATGCCCAATCCCTCTTTAATTTCATGTGATATTTAAGTTAATGAATCTATGGGGTTTTAACCCAACTTGTGAATTCTCTAAATATCTATCATGGGTATTGTCTATGCATATTTCTAATGTTGAATTATGATTCATGGGCATGTTTTATAATGTTTTCAGTTACAAATTATGATTTCAAAGTTTTACAAATAAGATGCCCATCTATGGAAGTTTATGAAAATATGAGATTATGATATATGCTTCTAGTTATGATGAGATGTTCATGATGAAAGTATGATTTAGAATTACCCATGTCTATGTTCATATTTTGAGTAATCAAAGTCTATTCCAAGCATGTTTAAGTATTGGGCAACCTCATATGACGAAGTATGTTTCAGGATTTATCTAAATTTCATGTTATTATCTTACCATATGGTTTTGGAGTCTAGACTCCCACTTTCGTTCAGCTTGTGGTATGGTTTGAGACAAGGCTCTTCATGTTATGTTTTTAGTATATGTATGTCATGTCATGACTCAGCTTCATCACTAGACGATGGTCAGCTTTGTTGAAAAATGATGGAGAGCATATGCATGTTTTTGGGAGTAGTATCTAGAACCAAGTAGGCTAAGGGTTAGTCAACCCTATGCCTCAGAACTACGTGCCAACATAGGTATGTTCAGATTATTTGGGACCTCCCTTGTAGCGTCCTTATCCATGGCAAGACTTTGGATGGCTCTGTCCACTTGAGTGTAATAGTCGGGACCACATAAGCTCTATCGTGGTAATGTCGGTTATATGACGAGTCTCCCATTGTTCCTCGTGATTTTAGTTATGCATGTTCATCAGTTAAGATATTATTTTTTCAGCAGGTTTTACCCAATGTTCAGTTTTACTTATAGTTATCAGTTTTCAGCTTTGGGTCATTCGATTCACATATTATATTCAGTTACCTTGGAAGTTTTACTTACCTTGAATACCCGATATATTCCACGTACTGACTGCATAATCTATGTTGTATTATTTTGTGATACAGGCTCGGACATTCAGGCTTAGTCCCGACGCTAGCCAGAACTTTCGTTAGCATCTCCCAGTCAGAGTAAGTGAGTCCTCATCTTTCAAGGGCCCTTCTTATTAGTTATATTAAGTATTTTTAGTTTTAGACTTTAGTGAGTTAGTTGGGGTATTGTCCTATCAACTCGTTAGTAGTAGAGGCTTATCATACATAGTATGTTTTCTGTTTCAGATTATGCCATGTATTCAGTTATTCGGTGTTATCAAATTTTCAAACTTCTGCTATGTTATATGTTAGATTTCTGCATTTAAAATGTTGAATTTAGATATTATGTTCATGTTATGAATTGACTTGGAGCCTCTCGGGGTTATTTATCCCATTTCTTGATCCAAGCCTATGTTCGGTTCCTGACAGTTCGTAAGTTGAGAAACAAGGAAGTTGTTTCAGTAAAGGTTTTATAGAGGAACCAGCTAGTCAAGGGAGCCACCGGGGAAGCAGAAGCAGACATGATAGTTAAATACCCTCACCTATTCCCTTCCAGCTCAGCTTCAACATCAGGTACTAAATTCCTCCTCAATACTCTATAAAGTTCCTTAACTTTCAGCTTAATTCATGTTTTAAGGTACACTCTAGTTGCATAAGTTCATTTTTTAGGTATACCTCGGTATGGAGTCAGTCACTCCACTAGTTTTCATCCCATAGTGTTAGTTCTAAGATTGCAGCTCTTTCCCTATATTTTCAGCTTATTTAGCCTCCATTCGAGGAAGAATATTCCCAAGGGGGAGATGTCGTAACACCCCAAAAATCCCTAAGACTAGCCTTCAGACTTAAAACATGATCATGTAAAAAATTAAGAAAAAAGCCTTAGTACGAGTCATTGTACGACTCATAGGACAGTGGTACGAGTCATACCAAGACTCGTAACAGAAGGGTCAGGGAGAACAGTATAGGTGGCTGGGAGAAACCACGATTGCATTTCATGATTCATACCACCATGGTACGGATCATACTGGCCACTCATGGAAAAGTTTAGAGAAGAGGTCAGGAAATTCTAGGAAAACAACAAGCCAATGTACGACTCATGGTAGACAGGTATGGATCATACCATCCAGTCATGATTTGAGTTTCAGAGGAATGTTCAAAAGGCTTTGAGGAAAGTACGAATCATGGTAAGACCCGTAGTAAGATCTCATGGATCATGGTAGAATTCCGTGAAAAACTTCAGAGAATGGTGTTGAGCGGCCCCCCTAACCATAGACGCCAGTACAAATCGTATGATCCTGGTACGACTCGTAGGTTGAGTCGTACCACCTGACGGGTAGAAATTTTAATAACAGCTTCCAGGGGCATTTTTGTAACATCTTAAAATTGTAACTCCTAAACTACATTGTATTAGGAATATTTAAAAGGGGATTTAGGGGATTAGATGAACCTCTCTCCTCATTCTTTCCAAAACACCCAGAAACTCACCGTAAGAAACTCGGACAGACTCCTTCAGGCAAGAGCTAGGGCTTCTTCTCCTTCTCAGAGTTCCAGGTGCTTTCTCAAGGATTTTCCTCCAGGTATGTGGGACTTCAAAAAGGGTTTCCTTTTCCCTCTGTGTACCAAACTATTTTCAAAAAACCTTCTAAATTCTAGCCCTGTAGAAAATTTGAAGCTAGGGTTTTCAGTCAACTAAGAAATTCTTAAAACCTTGTTATTTCTCCGAATTTACCTGATCATTCCTAGCTAAAATTCATATCTTAGTTTTATTCATATAGATTGCTTTCTTAACCCTGATCCTTAGTATGATATTTGAATAAAACTTTCATGGTTTAGAACTCTAATATAAATGTTGTATTGTTGTGATATTTTTACTCGAATTATGAATGTTAATACAAATGCATGAATGGAAAGTTAATGCTCAGAAATTCAATCAGTACTCAGTATACTCAATATTTTCAGTCTCAAAAATTCAATCAGTACTCAGTATTATCCGAAGATTGCAGCTGATCAGTTTGACTCTTTTTCAGTCTTTTAAGAAACTCAATAAACTCAATAGTATCAGTTTATCATCTTGTTAGTTGTTATTTAGATTGTTACGTCGCTTTCAGATAAAGTAGCTCTAACAAGTCTTAGAACATAGTTTCTTTTAGGTCCATAGACTCTTAGAATACATAATATAAGTATTTCTGAATTAGTCCCACGACATCATTTTCGAGCTATCATCTAGTTTGATATAACTAGGTTTCCAGTGGGAGTGGTACTTAGCACCAATGTCACGACCCGAGTTCACACCCTAGCCATAACACGGGACAAGGAACCCCGAAAGGCTCCAAGTCGTCCCATGGCATAATCATAGCATAACACTTAACATAAGAGACGGCTAACAACATGAATAAGCGGAAGCTAATAATAAGAATCTAATATAAACCATAAGAAAAAATTTAACAACACTTAGATACAACGCAAAATCTGTCTAGACAAGTCTGAAAGCCTTCTACTAAAACTGATGAGTTGCTGGGACAAGCCCCCAACTAACTCTTAAAGTCTGAAAACTGAAACATAAGAAAATATATGAACATAATCATGTCCTTGGAATATGAGGACTCACCACTAGCAGCTGAGAGAGGGCGGAGCGTATCCAACCACAAGGCTGAACCTGGCGACCTGAATCTATATCATGAAACGATATAGCACAAGCGGCGTGCAGTCAGTACTTGGAATGTATTGAGTATGCAGGAGCGTAATCAACTAACTCATAAATATGTACAAGAAGGAAGTAATATAAAGCACAGTAGTAGTAATGTAATTGAAATGAGATACGACAACCTTATATGAGATTCACATATTCATATCAACAAAGCCATATTATAAGGACATATAAGATCAACTGATGCGCAAAATTAATAATCGGGAATAATACTGAGGTACGATGTCGTGACTGATATCAAGAGGGTCCCTGACTGACCAAGGGAAGTTCCTGTCTGTCAAAGGGAGCGTCCCCGACTATCAAGGGAAATATTCTTACTAACGAGAATCCTGACTGTCAAAGGGAGAGAATGCTTTGATATAGAGTGTCACTGACTAGCTAGGGATGTTAGTCCTGACCGAATAAGGAGAAACATGCATGGCTAGTATCTAGGGATGTGAGTCCCGACTAACTAGGGAAATACTCTTACTAATGAGAATCCCATCTGACTAGGGAAACACTCTTGCTAACGAGAATCCTGACTTACTAGGGAAACATTCTTGCTAACAAGAATCCCGACTGACTAGGGAAACATTCTTGCTAACGAGAATCCCGACTGACTAGGGAAAACATTCTTGCTAATGAGAATCCCGACTGACTATCGCTAATCTAAATTGCAACAGCTAATCAAAGACAAGGACATTTACTGATTTTCATCATACGACATTCTTTTCGACAACATTGGGGCTACTTTCTAATAACAACAAGCCCAACAGTTGCAATATCATTCACCTTATTATGTAGCATAAATTCATGCATGATTAATAGATTCCACTCATACTTTATCATAGATGCATGGATTCATTTATTTCAAAACATACCACAAGCTAACATTTATAAAATTTGGGAGACTTCTCTCCAAACAATGTGGTAAGCTTATTTCGGAAAAATCATCATTTAAAATCGACACGTGGGCATTACCCAAAGATTCATCACACTTAGATCTAATCAGTTCATTTTGAAAGAAATGAAATAATTATGGGTAGTTTTAAAAACACGCTTTTGATCATCAACCTCATCATCATCTCACATTTATCATGAACCACTTCTTTTACGAACTTTTCATCCATGGGCGTTTTAGATTCAAATATTTGAAAAAAACAATTTTAGTAAGGAAAACAATTTAGAATCTTCCCAAGCTTCATAATCCATCACTATAAATTCAATCTAATCATACCCAATCAATTCAATCAAAAACATGGAGATAATACATAATTTACGGTCAATTGCTCAAGCCACAAACCCCAACTCATTCCAACATAGTCATCAATGTCATAATCGGGTCATTAGGCTTAATTATATAATATTTCCACAATTCTATCATGTTCATTATTTACTACGATAATCAAATTAGCAATAAACAAATCTCATTCAATATTCAAGCCAATTGATGAAGAACATGCTACACTCTTGTATTCCAACATATAATCCAAAATTCAAGGCAACCCTTTAATTTACATTCCAATTAAATTCATAATTCCAGATGATTTTAGCATTTCAGAAGAATATAGAAGAATATAGAAGAACTTTCTCATCATGAAAGCCCTAGGTCATGCTTTTCTAGATAAATTGAAATTGAGTTTTTAATAAAAATATTTTTGGGACACAAGGATGGAAGAATATCCTTGTTGAAAGACCCGCATACCTGGTCGAAGAAATCCCACACGAAATTGCACCTTGGAGCCCTTGAAGAAAACCCTTGAAGAATACTTAAACTTGAAAGAGGGGAGGAAGAATGGTTTGAGAGAGTATTTTGAGAGAATGAGAGATTAGGCTTAGGAAAACCCTTAAAAATGTGCAAGGTAGTACCCAAAACGACGTAGTTTAGAAGTTAAAAACATAGGAGCTTACGAAAATTCCCCTGGAGAAAACTAGAAAAACTACGCAAACTGAAGCCATGACTCATGTGACGAGTCGTTGTCACCTCAAACAACTCGTCGTCATTCCTGTTAGGTACATTGGGTTACTTACATAGATTCAGCATCCTCCCATATAATGATTGATGTGACGAGTCATTTCCACACCTAACGACTCGTCGTACCCTTTCGTCAACTACACTGGCTCCTCAACTGGTTCACCATCCAATAACTGACATGACGAGTCGTTACTTGATCCAATGACTCGTCAGTCCATCCGTCACCCCCACTGGAGAAACCTTATATCCCATCCAACGATCAACACCACGGGGTCTTTACCAGCTCCAATGACCCGTTATGACCATCCGTTTCCACTGACTAGGAACCTTTTCCCCCATCTAACGACTGCTTCCACAACCCGTCAGAGGGACTAACAACTCGTTAGATGAGTTGTTATGAGGCCATATTATAGATTTTACTGCTGAACTCATTCAACTCCAGGTTTTAAATCTTGGAAACTTTTGGGGTGTTACAACCGAGCGGGTTAGGGTTCAGCGAATCTAGGTTCCCAGAACTACGATAGCTCGAATAGGCCCTAGATAGTGATCACTCAGTTCAGCCACTATACCCTAGCAAGATACAGTGGTATTTCTCCAATGGGATGTATACATCGGACTCCATGTTTAGCTCATATGGTTATATGTCGGCTATAGACTCTCCCACAATATAGTTCAGTCCAGATTTTTAGATTTCAGTCTATATCTGCAGTATTACAATTCAGTTTATTATTACTTAGTATATGTATGTTTTAGTTCCTTCTCGCCTACTCAATACATTCAGGGGCCATTTAGTTACAAGTTAGAGTTATGTAGATATTAGTAATACATGAATTAATTATGAGGGAATCTATGTATTATTTTATGCAGGGATTAGTTATGCAAGTTTTAGTTATGTAGGTATTAATTATGTAGGTATTAGTTATGTAGGGTTTAGTTATGTAGAGATTGCAATACATGAATTATTG
>JACEIK010004454.1:81216-102782 GCA_018107945.1 Datura stramonium
TCCGACTAGAAACCGGAGAAAAGATAAACCATGTATATCAATAATTAATTTCTTTACATGTTCGTTTTAGCCTCAGCATGCTCACATTCATAGTTCAGACGCACTCGTATAATTATTCTAAACTAACTTTGAATTCAATTATGCATGCTTTTAACATGTCCTCGAGAGTCTGAATTGTCCGCTCCACTTGACCATCCGTTTGTAGGTGAAATGCTGTGTTGAGCTTAACCTAAGTACCAAGTCCTTTTTGAAATGACCTCCAAAACTGATAAAGGACTTATAAAGGCATGTTGTATAAAGGCACTCCATGCAGTCAAACTAGCTCTTGGATATATAGTGGGGCATAGTCCTCTACCGAATCCATGGTTTTTACCAGTAGAAAATGGGCAGCCTTGGTCAATCTGTCTACTACAACCCAAATGGAGTCATATTTTCGACGAGTACGAGGTAGACCTGTTATCAATTCCATATCGATTTATTCCCATTTCCAAGTAGGAGTACTGATATACCGAAGCATACCTCCCGATCTCTGGTGTTCAACCTGTACTTGTTGAAAGTTTGGACACTTTGCTACAAACTCTGCGATGTCCTTCCTCATGCCATTCCACAAATATACTTCCCGTAAGTCATGGTACATCTTGGTGGCACCTTGATGTATAGAATACCTAGATCCATGAGCCTCGTGCAACATCCGACTCCTCAAACCATCAACATTCGAAACACATAGGCCACCCTGGTACCGAAGCACACCATCTCCCCCTTTGGAGAAGACCTCCGCCTTCTGATTCTGAACAACTTCCTTTAACTTTACAAAAATTGGGTCCTCATCTTGTATAGCTTTTACCTCAGTCACCAAGGATGATTCTGATCCATTCTGAACAATAACACTGCCATCGGTTGAGTCAACCAACCTAACTCCCAACCTTACGAGTCGATGCACATCCTTCACCAGCTCCTTCTTCCCCTAATCCACATGGGACACACTCTCCATAGAGAGTCTACTAATTGTATCCGCTACTACATTAGCCTTACCCAGATGGTAAAGGACACTCATATTGTAGTCCTTGAGTAGCTCCAACCACCTCCTTTTCCAGAGATTGAGATCCTTCTGTGTAAACACATATTGTAAACTCTTCTATCTGTAAACACATTCACATGAACCCCGTACAGATACAGTTGCCATATCTTAAAGGCGAATACCACCGCGGCCAATTCAAGATCATGGGTTGGGTAATTCTTCTCATGAACTTTTAGCTATTTGGAGGCATATGCTATACCTATTTTGCGCTGCATCAATAAACACCCAAGTATGAACCTTGAAGCATCACAATACACCATGAACCCATCGGTACCCTCCGGTAGAGTTAACACTGGCGTTGAGGTAAGTCGAGTCTTTAACTCTTGAAAGCTCTTCTCACAAGCCTCCGACCATTGGAATTTCACTTTCTTCTGAGCCAATTTGGTCAAAGGTGCTGTAATAGCTGAGAAACCTTCAACAAATCTCCGATAATAGCCGGCTAAACCCAAGAATCTCTGAAATCTGAAGGATTCACCGGTCTAGGCCAATTCTTCACCGCTTCTATTTTTTGAGAATCCACCTTTATACCCTCAATTGATACCACATGGCCCAAAAATGCTATGGAGTTCAATCAAAACTCGCACTTGCTGAATTCAGCATATAATTGGCAATCCTTGAGAGTCTGTAGCACCACTCTCAAATGAGCGGCATGATCCTCCTCACTATGAGAGTATATCAAGATGTCATCAATAAACACAATCACGAACATATCTAAGTATGTCTTGAACACCCTGCTCATCAGGTCCATAAAAGCTGCAGGAGCATTCGTTAGCCCAAAAGACATAACTATAAACTCATAATGACCATACCGCATCCTGAAGGTTGTCTTCTGGATGTCGCTCTCCGAAACTCTAAGCTGATGGTACCCAGATCTAAGATCTATCTTGGAGAAACACTTGGCACCTTGAAGCTGGTCGAATAAATCATCAATCCTGGGTAGAGGATACCTGTTCTTGATGGTGACCTTGTTCAATTGCCGATAATCAATACACATGTGAAGAGAACCATCTTTCTTTCAGACAAAGAGAATTGGTGCACCCCATAGGGACTTGCTCGGTCTAATAAAGCCCTTATCTAACAGGTCCTTCACTACTCCTTCAACTCCATTAGCTCGGCTGGAGCCATTCTATAGGGAGGGATAGATATAGGCTGTATGTCGGGAAGAAGGTCAATACCAAAATCAATCTCCCGCTCGGGAGGGATTCCCAGTAAATCATCAGGAAAGACCTTTGGATACTCACATACTACTAAGACTGAATGGATAGTCAGATCCTCGGACGTCGCATCCTTAACCCTAACTAGGTGGTAAATACAACCCTTAGAAATCATCTTTCTGGCTTTAAGGTAGGAAATAAAATGACCTACAGGCACAACTGAGCTACCCTTCCACTCTAAGACTGGCTCACCTGAAAATCTGAATTCTACTGCCGGGGTTCTACAATTAACTGAGGAATAACATGAAAATAGCCAATCCATGCCGAGGATAGCATAAAAATCGGTCATGGCTAACTCTATCAAATCTGCTGAGGTAACCTTCTGAAGGACTGAGATCGAGCAACATCTATATACTCGTCTAGCTACAACTGAATTACCTACTGGAGTAGATACTGAGAAGGATTCTGACAAGACTTTGGGACTGACTCCAAAGCTACTGGCCACATAAGGTGTCACAAAAGACAAGGTAGCCCCCAGGTTTAGCAAAGCATGAACATCAAGATGGAAAACTCACAACATACTAGTGACTGCATCCGGGGAGACCTCCTACTCCTGGCGGGATGCTAAGGCATAGAATCTATTTTGGCGTTGACCGCCACTTGTGCTGGTAGATGCCCCCTGTTGTGTTGAGCATGTGGAGGGGGGGGGGTTCCTACCTCACTGCTGGGAAATCTCTGAGCATGTGTCCGGGATTCCCACACCTGAAACAAGCACCTGTAACTTCTAAGCACTGGCCCGTGTGCCCCCGACCATATCTGCGACAAGCTGGGATACTAGAATCTGCGGGTCTGCTGCTCTGACCCCTCGAGCCTGATGTTCACCCCCTCTGATTATGCCTAGGCCTGGATAGCACACTCAACACTGAAGATGCTGGGGCTGAAGATCTTTGGTGGGTTTGCTGTCGGTGCCCACCACCTGACCTCGGCTGAGAGAATCTATAGTCCTCGCTCCTGGCCCTCTTGGCCTCCCTTTCTCTCATATGTGCCGCCTCCATCTGTTGGGCATACAAGACTATCTGAGGGAAATCCATATCCTGATAGAGAATGGAGGTCCTTCAATCCTTGTCCAAATAGCCCGCCACTCCATGAACAAACCTGCTCACTCGCGCCCTCTGATCAGCCACTAACTCCAGGGCATACTTTGATAGGAGAGTGAACTCAAGGCATACTCCTACATCATCATTCACCCTTGCTTAAGATTCATGAACTCGGCTGCCTTCAGCTCCCTCATCTCACGAGGGAAGAACCAATTTAGGAACGCAACGATCGTGTTCTTAGGCATCGTGATGCAATCATATCCCATCTCAACTGGGCATGTATATTTCTAGGCTTCCTCCCAAATGACCAGACTTGCTCCGGCCGCCTACTATCTTTCCATTGACAAAACTAGATGTGAGCAACCCCTTTAGCTGACATGAGGCAAACTCCACACAATCAACTTCATTCACTCCCATAACTTGGGTGATCTTCAGAATCTCATCTATGAACTCATGCGGGTCCTTCTCTACTTTTGACCTGAGGAACTCTGGCAGGTTTATTCTCAAGAAATCCCTGACTCGAGCCACCACTACATTGTTATTTTGCAGGACATGCGCAACTGCCTACTGATTGACCTAGCGGTCAAGGAATGCGCGAGCATCGAATAGCTGCCCGAAATTAAGCATGGGCAACCAACTTCGGTGCATGGTGCTCCTGCACTGGTGGGGCTTACCGATACCTATTTCCATTTCCATACTCATGGCCGTCTCCATTACAATTCCTTCTACCATTTACTCTATGGGGAGCCATGATTTTGCAATCGCGAATAGCATGAGTTAGAAGCATAGGGAGATTTTCATCGCACGACATAGATCATGAAAGAAAGAAACATTTCTTAAACGTTTCGTAGCCTCTTTGTCATAAGTGTGGAGCGATTCACACTCATGAAAAAGACTCTACTTAACACGTCTTTAAGACATCCTAGGACACTTTAAACCTATTGCTCTGATCTAAGTTTATCACGACCTGAACGGAGGTCCAGATCGAGACACGGGACAAGGATCCCCGATAGACTCCAAGTCGACCCATGGCATGAACATACATCTAACTCAACCAATAAAAACTGAAGAATCAATAAGATAACCTTATCAGAAGTCTAAATTTAACAAAACATCATAATACACAATCTGAAGCTGAATACATCCTTTTTCTGAAAAGCCTCAAAACGTGATGAGTTGATGGGACAAGACCCCAACTAAATCAATAAAGCTGAAACTGAAAATACATAAGGAAAATCCGAATAAGTCTAGTCCTCGGGAGATGAGGACTCACCAACAACGTAAGATGCTAACTCTGAAGACTGAATATGAACGGAGCTGAGCCTGCGAGCCGAGTCCTGTGTCATGAAACAATACAACATAGATTATGCAGTCAGTACGTGGAATGTACCGAGTATGCAAGGTAAGTAAAACTGCTTAAGTAAGTAAAATCATTTAAGAACATGCATAATGTAGAACACAAATAAGAATCTTTGAGTAGGGCTTGCATGCATTCTTTCAGAAATCATGATCTCATCATAACATAACATAACATCATAACTAAATCGATTGACTCAAAGCTGAAATATGATAGTCATGAGTAAAACTGAACATTGAGTCAAACCTGCTTTAGAACATATATAGATATATAAATCTCATGAATAATGAACATGCATAACTGAAATCATGAGGAATAATGGGAAAATAGTCTTTTAATCGACATACCACGATAGAGCTTATGTGGTCCCAACTATCACACTCAAGTGGGTAGAGCTGTCCAAAGCATTTCCAAGGCTAGGGACGATACCATGATATCGATATCAAGCTCGTGGCCTGATAGAGCAGAGTATAGCTCACAAGGGAGGTCCTAGGAGAATATATATAAGTATAAACCTACGTTGGCGCGTAGTTCTGAGGCATAGGATGATGAACCTTTAGCCTACTCGGTGCTAGATACTACTCACAAAAACATGCATATGCTCTCCATCGTGTTTCAATGAAGCTCAACATCGTTTATTGACGAAGCTCAATAAGTCAAGTATATCTCAAGGCTGAATCATGCATATGAGAAGCTTTAACTCAAACCATACCACAAGCTGAAAAATAACTGGGAATCTTCACTCCATAACCATGTGGTAATCTTAATTTGAGAAATCATATATCATACTTTAACATGTGGTCATTGCCCAATACTTTCACATGCTTGAAAATACTCAATCCATATAAAAAATATGATTATAAAAATAGGTAGCTTGAAAACATGCCTTTCATCATAATATCTCATCATAATCATACATTCATCACAAATCTCATCTTTCATGAACTTCTCATCAATGGGCTTTTTAATTCATAAAACTTGAAACATGATTTTTAATCTAAAAACAATATAAAACTTGCCCATAATTCATGATTCAATAGTATAAATATATTTAAATCATACCCATGTAGAGAATTAGGAATTTCATGCATTGGGTACAAACCCCATGGATTAGACATAGGAAATTCATGATTTAGAGAGGTATTGGGAATGGGTGTGAAAGGATTCACCCAATCATAACCCTACTTACCTGATTTATAACTGATTCTTACACTCCCTTGAAAGCCCAAGAAGAAATTGAAGAGAACCTTGAAGGATTTTCCTTGGTCGCCTCTCTAGACTATCACTCTTGCATGCCTGTAAATGGCCTAAAATGAACTTAACCCCTTTAAAAGTCATCATTCATAGCTCAAAACAATGTAGTTTAGGCCTTAGGACCTTAGAAATTATGGAAAAGCCCTCACTAAATGCGCTGAAAATTACTTCCAGTCAGTCCTCACGATTCGTTACTGGTGACCACGACTCGCGGTAACCACTCGTCATGTACACTGCCTCAATATCAATTAAACTTTACCCTACTGGTCAAGACTCATCCCACGATTCATGGTGTCTGACCATGATTCGTGGGGTCCTTCTATTAGTTATACTACCTCCTTTCTTTTTTCTCGCTCATCACTCCCCACGGCTGACCTAGCAAGTCGTGGGGCCTGACCACGACTCGTGGCCACGTCCGTGGGGATTCCATTTCCCAAATTTCAAACTCATCATATGGGCCTCACCACGAGTCATATCACGACTCGTGGGCTGCTCTCACGGGTCACCTCATGACCCGTTTTGTGCCTTATGATAGTTTTTAAGTTTTTCTCCATTTCAACTCTCGGACCCGATCTTTGGGCTTTCGAGGTATAACATTTATTCATATTGTAGCCGAATTACAACATAACATATCCACTCCTCTCACATTAATGTTATCTAAATTATGATCATATATTGACAATGACACGTACGCACTACTCATGCATACCTTTCTATGTTATTCTAGGTGACACCCAACCGAACACCATGCACAAAGGTCTAGTCATGCCTTCTCTTGTTAATTTTATAAGCATATATGTTTTACTAATTAAAGTCTAAACTCAAAGTAAAACTATAATCAACCTCAACTCCAAGATTCTTCCATAAAACTGGAGGGACTTCCTTGCGCTCAATCCGAAATTCTTGATGGGGAATTAGCGAGGAAGATGTGGAACCCCGTTCTTGAAGCACTACACCTCTCCATTCTTGGGTTGAATACCTTAAAACTTACCCCTGGAGGTGTTCTTAAGATAAATCCTCCTTAGAATAGGAGCTTAACCCTAAAATAAACTTAAACATGAAATTCTTGTTAGCGTTTATCGTTGCAGTGCTCAACATTTTTGCTTCAGCAAGCTCACTATAGCGACAGACTGACCGCTGTGGTGGGACTCGCCTAATTGATCACTTTATTTTAACTCTATCTTACTCAATATTTGCTTAGCTTGTACCTGTTATTTCAAAAAAAAAGTCCATACCAATAAAAAATTTAATTCTTATGCCCGTATTGCCAAAGATTCAATAATAACTTGAAGAGTCGTTACAACTTTGAATAACTTTTATTGGGTATGTCATCCTATATTGGTTATGTCTCTAGTTTGTTTTAGCTAATTTATTGAAGCATGTGGTGATACCATATTGGCTGCCCATTGTAATTCATTATTTATAACTAGGCAATTAAGCGAATAGGATTAAATTAGTTTCATTTCCAGTTAGCTTCAGCTTCCCGGATTACTATGCATTGTTGCACACTATATGTATTCCCTCGGGTTCTAAAAGGAAAAACATGAATCTATCTATAGTGTTCAAGTTGTGATATTGTGCATATCCAAGTAGCTTGATCCTAGTCTGCATAGTGCTTTCTGATTCCAACATGAATGCTTGTTTCAGTTCAGAATATGGCCGAATCATTTATACACTTGAATAATGACTAGATTACACTAATTTCTTTTCTAAAAACTAGTTGTTACGTTGTTAATTTTGTTGAGCATGGTCTTCCTCACTACATATTGTATGTGTTGCACTATTTATTTTTGTTTCTTATTCATAACTATCGGAGTCTCTAATTCTTTTTTTTTTCTATTTCATTTCTCATGTACACTTTGGAGCACAGTGGAGTTGTGACACAACTTCAATTCTTCCCAGATCAGAGAAGCCACTATCGCTTACATTGTGAACTCGCGTCTAGTAGCCTTGTTCGCATCAAAGTGTCCATCGTCCCTTTCCTCCTCCTTTTTATACCCCTAACCTTTAAAATTAATATTCCTCCTTTATACCCCTAACCTTAAAATTAATATATACGTATATATTTTGGCTAAAATTTTGTTTCACATGTTTGGTATTGATAGTTTTTTTGCTATGTTTTGTTTTCATATAAACTGTTTCGATATGAGTTCAGTGAGACATAGTCGTTCACTTCACCCACTTTTAGTATTGAATTATGTATGACTACTTGATGAAGGCATACCTAGAATAACTAGTCTTAGTGTATGCATTTTACGCGTTTCCCTCATATTAATAAGAACATGTTTTTAAAAATAGCATAAATAATATTTAAAAGATGTGTTTGTGTAACAACATAAGAATCTATAAAGACAATTATAAACTTCAAATAGATAAATAATCATGTTTAAGACTTTAATCCAATTTAGTATCTCTTTCTTTAATTTGTTCGGATATGTGTTTCACTGAATAAAAGCATCATAGAATTAACATTTGATTAAAGATAAAAAGGTTATCCATTTTTACATGAACACTTAAATGTATGTATTATATATATATTTTATGTCAATTATTATAAAATTTGTACTACTATACACTTTGACGGATTAACATATAATATAAATATTAATACTATGAAGACGCACTAAATACAAAGTTCTACAGTAATTAGAACATATAGTTGTCACGACCCGAGCTGGACCTCGGATCGAGACATGAGACTTAGAACCACGAATGGCTCCAAGTAGACCCATGACATGGACATAGCCCCTACAGTAATTAGAACATATAGTTGTCACGGCCTGAGCTGGACCCCGGACCGAGACATGAGACCTAGAACCACAAATGGCTCCAAGTCGACCTATGGCATGGACATAGCAACTAAAGAGCATATATTAAAGTGGAAACTGATTACTTAAACATGAATAAGCGGAAGTTTGAGTAACATAAAATGATCACAATACTAAGTCTCAAAGTTGAACATACTAGTCTATGTCTAAAAAGTCTCTACTAACTGATGAGATGTTGGAACAAGCCCCCAACTATCTCCAAGTCTGAAACAAACTGACAACACAAAACTGAAATGATAGACTCCCTCGAATAATGAAGACTCACCCAAGGCAGGGCTGAACTAAGCTTATAGGGGAAATAAGCTATCGACGAGACTAAATTGGATCACCTGAACCTATATCATGAAATGATATAGTATAGAGTATGCGGTCAATACTTTGAATGTGTAAAACATGCTTAGTAAATGTTAACTAAAACCATGCATATAAATATAAATAATTAAATCATGAGAGTAAGGACTGCATGCTGAAAGCTGTATTTGAGACATACATAGTCATAAGCTAATTATCATAACTGAACATAGTGACCCAAGGTTTAGAAATAGAAATCATATGACTTTTCATAGCTGAAATCATAAGTAAAAGCTCATACACTAATCATTGGGTCAAATCTACTGTTAATACATAATATCATAAGTCATGAATATGAGTAACTAAAATCATGAGGAACAATGACAGACTCATTATAATCGATACCATCATGATAGAGCTTACGTGATGAATCAACTATCACACTAAAGTGGACAGAGCCATCCAAAACCTTGTCAGGCTGAGGAAGATACCATGATATCTTATGTGCTATGAGTTTACAACACTTTCAACTCTTAAAACTGAGAAAATAGCATGGACTTAGGTATGTTAATATGAGATACTTTTATTTGGTTTTTAGGGAAAATAGGTGTTGGAGAAAAAATGTGCAAAAGAGGCATAAAAGTGAAGAAAATCAGCCAAGTACAAGTCTCAGTATGAGTCGTACCTTGATTGTATGAGCCGTACTAAGAATCATGGTGAAAATTAGAAGGCTAGAATAAGAGAAAGGCAACGTATGACTCTCACTATGAGCCGTACCAATACGGTATGAGCCGTAAATGGAGTCGTGGAATTCTTCAGAGAAATTTACACAAAGCAGTCTCTTGGTATAGGTGGAACCCATGGATCATAGCACTCACATACGACTCATACCATGAGCCGCGACAACCTTCAAGTGATTCTTCAAGACTTGGCAGAACTTCATATACAACAAGTAGCACGAGTCGCAGGAGGAAGGTACGAGGCGTACCATAACACTCATGGAAAACTTCAGAAGATGTCAGAGTTCTCAGTGCCAAAACACAGATGCATTATACGACTCGTAGGACTGTGTAGCCTGAGAACACTAGACAAATCTGCAGCAGCCAAGGATGTATGAGAAGCAGATACGATCTGTACAATACTGTTACGGGTCATAGGATCAGTCATGATATTGCCGGCGTCAGATATGGAAAATTCCATATTAGCTTAGGAAAAGGTTTCTAATTTCTGTATGAATACCTTTTATTTTTTATTTTAGTGGGAGAAGCCAGAAAGGAAGATAGTAGAGACATGTGAAGAGTCATATTTGTGAATTTTTATCAAGTGTTGGAGAGCAATTCTTAGGATAAAACACTTGATTTCATACATTGTTCTTGAGATTGTTAATTGATATTCAAAGCAGGTTTTCTTCCAATTACTGTTCTAAATATTTAATTATGTGTTTGTCTATGAATGCTAATATGTAATCTTACAATCATGAGGGGCTAAAACCTCCACAACTATGGGTTATGGGAACTATGGTGGATTTAACAAAATAGGGTTACACAAAAGTCATTCAAAACCAATACTAAATGTTTGTACTGTATTCTCTTCATCTTTAAATGTTTCATAATGGTGTACAACGTTAGGACTTGCCCAGAATTCTTTACTTTCTTGAACCTAGAGAAGTAGACATTATGAAAAGAGAATTACAGCAAAGCCTTGGTCTTTATGATCATTGTATTAACTTGAGTTGTGGTCATACGATAGTTAAATTTGGAAAAAATTAATAGCGGTTAGTTTGAAATCGCTTATGATACCTGGCCCGGTGATTGAGTATAGTTATCCAATAGGGAAGAACCGGTCATTTGCAACCCTAGTTATCAGTTCTACACGTAAGAATTGAGATTGATCACGTGTGTACACCCGAAGTAGTTATGAACCCATGGGTAACACTTACCCTAGTTATTTTCAAATCTTGAATAACCAGGGAATATGGCTAAGATTAGATAAATTGATTGTATTTGACTTTTGGTTGTTATTTCCTGAGTTACATTTTCTTTTTGTTTTTGGATATCTACAAGTTGTCGCTTTGTGAATTCCAAGTACTCATCAGAGTGGAAACCCCTTAATTCCTTTGGATCTCAAACTCAAAAGAACACTGTGAAGAATGGAGAACCAAGAGCAGAGAGATGCTCGTATTGCTGAAGAAGCTAGGCAAGCCGAGCTAGCTCGGCGAGCTGCACTTCAGGATGCGGAGGATGCTGAGATGAGGTTGTCAATGCTAGTCACAATGGAAGGGGCAATAGAGGTAAAAAATATGCCCCTCAATTCTTCGATGAGGATGACCCAAACATTGATGAAATCGGGTCAACTAGAGCTATTGTACCACCACCATTATCTGCTGGGGCAAAATTTGACGTCACTAGAATCATGATCTAATTATTGAACATGAAGGGGGTGTTTAGTGGTCACACAACCGATGATGCCAACCTATACCTGATGAACTTTTTGGGAATATACAAGGCATATAGGTTGCCCAGAGTTAGCCAGGGTGCTATAAAGCTAAGACTCTTCTCCTTTTCTCTGTCTGGGGAAGACACTTTATGGTTATTGAAGTTGCCCAATGACTCCATTACTAACTGGAGGGAGCTCAAGCAAGTTTTTCTAGAGAGATTCTTTCCATCCTCCAGGATGCTGTAGCTTAAGGACGAAATCTATAATTTATGACAACTGAAGACTGAGGCACTCCATGAAACCTAGTTTAGGTTCCAGAAGAAGTTGACCAAGTGCCCGAGCCATAAATTTCCTGATGACAGTTTGTTGGAGATTTTCTATAGATCCTTGAACAACAATACAAAGAAGTAGTAGACACAGTAGCGGGAGGAGCACTAATGAGCCACACCTGGATGCAAGCTGGCACTATTCTAGACAGAGTGACCAAAATAAATAGAGCATGGCACACCCAGGAAGCGGAAGCAATGGCTGGTACATATGTTGCTGGTTTGACTGCAGACCAATGAAGGAAGGAAGAAGAATGTGACGAGGAATTGGCTCACATGCGCACATCATTGGACTTGCTCACTAATAATATCATGGGCATTGTAGCAAGAAAATTTAATGCAGTGGGGACATAGGGATAGGAGCTAGGGCCTGACCACTCATATTTTGAGTAGAAAGGCAAACTTCTTGGACAACAAGGTGGCGGGTTTTCGATCCAATGCCCAAGGGTCTGGATAAGACACTTTGGCGCCAAGGTATTGGAAACCAAGGTCAGAACCAATACAGAGACAATTACAACTGGAATGGATATAGAGACGGAAGCCGAGGTCTTGAGTGTGAGGGAGATTGGAGATAGAATGACGGTTCCCGCAACAATCGAGCAGGACTGTACGTTCCCCTGAATGCATGTGAGGGGGAGGCTGGACAGTCAAAGTTGGAGAGCATGATGGCTGAGATGCTAAAGAAGGTGAGATCCACAGATGATTTGCTGAAAGACATCTATAGTAATCTATCAAGCATGGGTCAAATAGTTGAGTCATATGCTACAGCTATCAAGCAGATCAAACAGCAGCTAGGGCAAGTGTCAGCATCCATGAACCCTAGGAAAAAGGGTAAAATTCCTAGAAACAAAGTCTAGAATCCAAAGAATGATGGTCACTACATGGCTGTGATGACTAGGAGTGGAAAGACCACGATTGATCCCCCTATGCCGGTTGTAGTTAAAAGGAAGAACGAAAGCATGATTGACAATGAGGAAGATGTTGCTGAGAATGAGCATAATGAGAATGTTTAGTTGACTGAGGCTCCAGTTATTGAAAAGGGGCCTGAAGTTAAACAAGGAGAGAAGCAAGGAGCCACACAAATTTACAAGGCTATTCCACGACCACCTCCACCATTCCCTCAAATAATGAAGAAGAAGGAGGAGAATGGTAAGTTTCAGAAATTCCTGTCAATGCTAAAACAGTTATCTGAAAACATACCATTGGTTGAGGAATTAGAATAGAGGCCGAGATATGCCAAGTTTATGAAGGACCTTGTTACGAAGAAAAGGTCCGTGAGCTATGGGCTTGTGGATAATGTGCACCATTGTAGCGCTATAGCTTCACGGGTCCTTGCCTTGATTGTGAAGTTAATTTTTTGGTGCCTATCATTTTGGGGAGACCATTCCTTGCCACTGGGAGAGCTTTACTAGATATGGAGGCTGGCCAGTTGAAATTCAGACTCAATAAAGAAGAGATCACCTTCAATGTATGTCGGTCAATGAAACAACCAAAGAAGTATAGAGTTATCTCAGCAATTGAGGACAAATTTGAGTTCCTTGACGAAGTTTGAATAGTCAAGAGACTTGCGTCGTGTCGCGATGTTAAATCAGGTTCTTCTTGGGAGGAAACCCATGTGGTGGTTTGGTGAATTCTAAGTAATTGAACCACCTGCATCATGTCTCGACGTTAAATCAAGCATTTTGTAGAAGGAAACCCAAGTTGATTAACTTATGTGTGTTCAGTGTGCAGGGGAAACAAAAACAAGTGGTAGAAGAATTACTAAATAGGAAGGAGCTACGGTTCTCAGTACGACTCAAAAGAGGATTGTATGGGCCGTAGTACAAGTCATGGTGAGAAGCTGAGATATGTTTCAGTTCATGAGTTCAGGGTATGGTAGGTCCGACGACTCGTATCATTATTGTACGAGTCATAGTACTCAATTTGGTTATGAACTATGTAAGGCATGGACCTCAATGTAAGAAAGACCTACGAGTCATAGTACCGGTCGTACGTTCATAGTACGAGTCGTAAGATGTACTCGTAGGTCCATAGGTAAGTCTCTCAACCTCTCTATTATGAGTCCAAGGGACGATTCGTAGGGCATTTGTACGACTCGTGGTACGAGTCATGATGGATCAAAATGTTTAAAATCACCTGACTCGGCCCAAAATTTTCAAATTTTCCCTACAACATATTTAAACTTCAAATAAATCGTACCCATCTCCAAGAACTCAAAACCAAATTGACAACTAGAACTCATGACTCCCTCACACCCGTAACTAAGAATCAAGATAACTCAAAATCAAGATCGATTGAGAAAGTTCTTTGCTCAGATAACACTGTGAATCCCAATTCCAACCCTAGTCCTGATTTCATTCAAAGTAAGTAGCATTCAAGTAAGTGTTATTTGTTGAATTTGATAATAATGACATGTTGTGCTTGAAGCAAAACTACTTAATCCCTAAGAGTCCTCTCAATGCTTGAAAAATTAAAAAGGACAATGACCAAGGATGTGAACAAGTTAGTGTGCAACTGGGTAGGGATTTAACTTGTAAAAATCATGCAATGAACTGTTAAACTTGAGTTATGGGTTATGATTAAAAATGGGAGGAATGGGTATCTATAAACCTAATAAATGCATGCCTGGACATGGGAAATTCTTAGTACCCAACACAAAATTAAAATCACCTGCAAACTAGATAAATAATAAGGTAGGGACAGGCTTCACAAGCCTTCCTATGACTCGTGGTTTCATACTACGACTCGTAGGATGGCTCGTTGGGACTGTCTCAAGCCAAACTTGTAAAAGTCTCAAGTTATGAATCCTAGTAAGGCTTATGGTCTCCTATTACAAGTCGTACCTGGCAATCATACCAAGAATCTGAAAAGGGTTAGGTCCAAAAGTAATGTCATTTCAAAGAAAGGATCCAATGCTCAAACATTGGCTATCAAAGATTAATGCTCAAGGAGGTCATTTTGGGTGAAATGACTAACAAAAGGAGGCCTAAGATCATATTCTAAGTGCAACTACATCTAGAATTTCTCCTTGAGTCATACCTGGGGAAAGTTCTAGACAAGGAGTTGTGCATGTGATTAACAAAAGTCCTTACGATACAAGGCATCACCCCTAAAAGGACAACAAAAGTCATTATCCACACAGAATCTTCATTTAAGACATCAAAACATGCAAATTCATAAGTCAAGCAAGGAATCTACAAAGTATGACAAAGAGTGCTATGTTCTCTATTCAAACATCTGTTCATTATTTCTCATTTTCATGGCCCATTTTAGAATTCCATTTCAAATAAAAAATTTTTTGGTGGCTCCTCTCAAAATAGCTCCAGAAAAGACTTCAAAAAATGACATGGTATTTTTTGTTAAGAAAGTCGCCACTCAATCTAACTTCGGTAAATGCCAACCCGGTTTGACAATAAAAAAGGAACGGAAAACAAAGATATGCTCCTCGGAAAAGAACCATGGCATGAAGAAAACCCTTGGAGTTTGATAACTATTCTTTTATTTACAGGGAGAATAAACAACTGACATGGGTCCCAAAAGAGTAAACACTTCAAGACAAGGACCCCATTTTCATTATAAACCACTAAAATTCATCAAAGAAAATTCCAACCAAGTAAACATCACAGGCCCGAAAAGGGAAATCATCAATCAAGATTAAAAAAAACCGAGCCCGACAAATGCTCACAATATCACTGATAATAAAAAAACACAAAAGCTCGACGAGGGCTACTTCAACTCATCTTTAAACTAAAACAACAGTGACCCCCCCAACAAACACGCATCCCCTCCCTAACTAAGAAATATATTGTCCCAAATTTTTGCATGCAGAATAAGGGGTAAGAGACTCCCTGAGCTGGCCACTCCTCATCCTCATCATCCGCAGCTCCCCTAGCTCCTTCAACATCAGCAAAACTATCTTCTCCCAAATCCTCAGTATCATCCCCCAAGCCCTTAAACAAATCATCTATTGGGTCTCGAACAGTGGAAGGAGCAGCCATTGCGGCGTTGAGAGCACTCATGTCAGGAACTTCCATCGGTGTCAGACTTTTCCACTCCCATACATTAGTTAGAAGAGAAGTGACAGCCCCCTCCACTGTATCCACCCGTTTGCATAATGTAGTAAGGCTCTCATATATTGATTTCAACTCCCTTTTGACTGTTTGAGAAATAAGTGTAGGGAGACTTCTAGCCTACTTTTGGAGTTGGCTCTGGTGAGAGTTGGTCATTTCCACGAGCTTGTGGAGACCACTCGGCTGGGAGGATGTAGTCAGGGGAGATGATCCCCTGAGAGGTATGCCACCGGAGGTTTGGCCTATAGCTTCTTGGTGGGACACATTTAAATATGGGGCCTATGGTGACTGCTCCGACCCATGGGATACGGATCCCTCTGGTAGCCCAAAAGCTTGTAATCTCTTCCTCTTGACTGCAGGTGCCTCGGCATCTCTTTTCTTATCTAATTCTATCACTACTAAGGTGGGGATAGGGGTCTCATCAGGGAACAATGGCACACCCACTTGGAGACACAGCTGGGAAATAAGGACTGCATAAGGCATGGAGGTGCTGGCTTGTCTTACCTTCCGCTTTATCTGCTTAGCCAAAATCTCCCCAAAGTTAATGGGGACTCCAAACATAATGCAGACGATGAGAATTGCTGACTCCAAGCTGACCTGCTGCTCATTTTTGGATGCAATGATGTGGCCAAAAATAAAATCCAATTGGCATCGAACTTCATATCGTGGAAAAATTTTTTGCCACCCATGGAGGCCCATAGAGGGGTGTCGACTACAATGATGGGAGCTATCTAGGTTAACTGATTCTTCATGTCTGCAATCATGGCCATATACTCTGTGCCCGAGTTAATTTTTTCTTCCCAGAACTAACAGTTGATTGCAACCAGAGTAATGTCTACCTCCACCCCGCATACCATGACACAAAGTAGGCAGGGGACTTCATCGATTTTGACTTTTTGCTTCATGAGGTCCTGTCTTTCCTGGTAGGAGGCATAAAATTCTGGCACCATATTTGTGTAGTATTCTGGGAGAGGATTTTCAAAAGCATGCCATTGCCTATCGTTAACTAAGCAGTAATGTTAGGTAATTTCCCTGTACAGTCCTACCAAGTCGAACCTTTTCTCCACTGTTATCGACTAGCCCTTCCAGATAGTGTAGTGCCCTTTCATGTCAGGCACACAGAAGATGATAGCCTCCCTAGAGTCGACAGGTGTTGTGGAGGCTTTGACCTTTCCCTTGCCTCTAGTGGTTGCTGGTGCTTTGCCTTTACCTGTGTTCCTAGATGATGAGATTTTCTACAAACATGATGTTAGTAAAAGTCATCAAACATGATGTTAGTGGCAGCCATAATGCATTGAAATAAAATAACAGAACATTCAACTAAAATTGAGATGAGAAACAAAGGTGAAACATTTATCACTAAAGAACAGGCAGCACCGGCGAGCCATCGGATGATATCCGCAAACCGCCTCTGGCTCGCCGAAGTGAAGCAGTAAATAGGGTTGAGAACAGTTCCACCGGCGATAAAGCGGCAAAGCGCCAGTTTTGATCTGTGAAGGGCCGATGTAACGCGGATGCCAAGCAGTGGCCTGAACCCAACTGGTGGTTGGACCGACGTTCCATCGGCATTTCGTCGGACCCTACCGGTGAATAGCTAATTGTCGTCATTCCCAAAGAAATTCCCAAGAATTTCAATGGAACCAAATCACAAGCACCCACTAATATTATATTAAAGCAGCAATTCTACACATAGATAGGACTAAAATGATGATTCACTCTTAAGAATGGCATCACCCAATCAATCATCGGGCAAAGCATGACTTTTCAATCCATTTGGGTTATTCAGACTTCACGCCATTTAAGTTCACACAAATATTATGACTACCCCATACCTCTACCCATACTTTCAGCAAACAAACCTCAACCATGATAATAATGGGAAAGAAGGGCATTAGCATGGAGGGGAATGTATATTAAAGCCGTATGAACATGCAATCAAAGTTCCATAGATGAAAACATACAAAGAAATAAAGATACATTACCACCCTTAGGAGATAATTTGCAGAGAATAACTTGTGGTATCTTGATAATGCTTCAAAAGTGGCACTCTTCAGACTTATGTAGTAGAGAGGGAGAATTTAAGTGTAGTGAGAAACGGTGAAGAGAGTGAGGGGTTTTATAGGTGATCAGGTGAGAATGGGGGTAGTTGAGGAGAGAGTGGGACGGTATTGGTGAATTAATATGTTGGTGGGAAGTGGAAAGGTTGGGTATCTGGAAGACAAAAAGGGTAGTGGAAAGATGGAAAAAGGGAAACCTAAGGGAATATTATTCTGATTAGGGTGGCTCAAGCAGGTATTATGGGTCAGTTGGGTCCATATTTAAATTAGATTTTGAAACCAACTCGTTCCTCGACCAGCGTTACGCCAGCGGTCACCGATATGAGCCGAAGCTTAGCCGCCTTACCTTTATGTTCTTGAATTCATACCCTGTTCACTGTTTGACAACCGGCAAAAAACTAGTGGCTCGCGAGTGGAACTAGCGTTCCACCGATTGGTCGCTGCTTGGGAACCCAATGCTCGGGTGATCTGTAAGGGACTAGCGGTTGATCGGCGATCCACCGGTTCGACCTTCGGTCAAGCACTCATGCTCCCAGCATTCTACTTTTATATGTACGATTGCGGCAGTCTGTGCATTTGGACCAGCCATTCACCAATCCAGTGCGTTTCCTTCCTTGTTTTCTTTTTGTGCTTTCACTCCTTGCTTCTCACTTCAATGCGCCTACAAAATCAAAAATACAATGAAATAAAATCAATCAAATAAAATACTTGGATTGTCTCCCAAGAAGCGCCTTAGTTAACATCATGGCACAATGTAGCTCTCATTTAGCAGTCATCATTCGAAGGATCATCCTCCAACTCAAACTTATCCATCTATACTCTGCTCTCCTTATTTCCTACATGCAACACTCCTATCACCTTGCATTCTTCGGGAGTGTCAGCTTATGGAAACACCTTGAAGGTGACTTCTTCATTTCCGACTTGGAACTTGAGCTCTCCTAGCTCCAGATCGACCAAAGCTCTACCCGTGGCAAGCATTGGTCTCCCCAAATTGATTTTCACATCAAGATCCATTTCACAATCAAGTACTATGAAGTCAGCTGGCAAAATGAATTTATCCACCCGCACCAATACGTTCTCTAATGCTCCCACAGGATTCTTTATGGAATGATCCGCCATTAGCAACTTCATTGATGTGGGTTTGGTGCTTCCAACTCCCAACTTCTTGATAATGATAAGGGGAATTATATTTTTGCTTGCACCGAGATCGCATAGATCTTTCTTAAACATACATATCCCAATTGTACAAGGGATTGTGAAAGGTCCTGGGTCTCCCCGCATGGGAGCAAGATTGCTCATCATCATTGCACTACAATGGTGCGTCATCTCCCTGCTACCTACATCAACCACCTTCTTCTTTTTTAGAAACTCCTTCGTGAATTTAGCATATCCGACCATTTTGAGAAGGGCATCCACCAACGGTGTATTAATAGACAATTTGCTGAACATGTCAATGAATTTTTTGAACTGATCGTCCTTTTTTTCTCAGCCAACCGTTGTGGATAAGGGGGTGGAGCTATTGCTTTAAGCTTGTCATCATTTGAGGCCTTTATGTCCACCTCATCTTCATCATCGTGTGAGAGAACTTCATCATCCTTCCCCTCACCTTCCTCTTCACTCTTTTCACCACTCCTTAGTGTCTTTGGCATCTAGTCAACTTCATTTTCCTCATTTGATTTAGTAGCACTAACCTCCTTGGGCCTCACTCTTTCATCTCCAACCAGTTTACCACTCCTAGTAACAATAGCCATGCATTGACTATCTTTCTTCGGGTTAGGCATTGTGTCACTTGGAAGTGTTCCCTTCATTCAAGGATTCATTTGAGTAGACAAGTGATTCATTTGAGTTTTCAAATGCTTAATGGAGGCTGAATGAGAGCTCACCATTTGGGCAAGGTTAGAAACCTCCCCTTTCAATTCCTTGACCCCGCTGTCGGTTGATTCCACTTTCTTGACGACTCTTGCTAGCATCTCTTCAATTTTTGATCTATCTGCATCACTCACACCTGGCTTACTTTAGGCGTTTCCAGCTTTTGGAGGGGGAACATATGGGTTTGAACTTCGGTGGTAACGGTCTCACTCTTGATTCTGCTCTCTATTTCCCATCTTTCATTTCTTTCAGGCCATCCCTGTGCATCATGATTTCTACAGCCTTGGTTCTCTTCCCCTGGGCACCAAGGGCCTTGATTGGTCCCTTGAAACTCAGGTTGAGGACCCCCTATATGATTTTTCATGTATCGGAATTCTTCATCGTACCTCGTTGGTGACGATTCTCCTTTAAATTGCAACGGACCTTGCATACCTACAACATTCACCACCTTGGGTCATGCCCCCATCACATGTTTGGTCATTAATTCCAGTTGCGCCATCATTTCGGCATGGTGTTCATCTCGCACTTCATCCCTTTTCCGCAACTCAGCTGCCAATGCACTAGAGCTAATATTATGTGTAGATACATTTGTCTTTCTCGTGTGTTAGGCCCTATTTGTTCTTGTCATTCTGTCCAATAGGGCTTTAGCCAACCCATATGCTTGATCAATAATAGACCCTCCAGCTAAATTGTTGTCAACAGATTTGTTGATAGAGTCGAGGGCACGGTAAAAAGTTTAGAGAAGCACTCTATCAGGAAGTCCATGATTGGGACAAAGAGAAACCTTCTTTTTTAATCGTAGCCATGCTTCATGCAAAGGCTCTCCAGCCTCTTGCTTGAAATTTGTGATGTCATTTCTCAGCTGTAACATTTTTGACGGAGGGAAGAAACGATTAAAAAAGGCTTCGGTTAATTCTTTCCAAGATGTAGTAAAACCAGGAGGCATTTCCTCTAACCACATCGTCGCCTCTCCCATTAGTGAAAATGGGAAGAGCCTTAGTCTGATAGATTCTTGACTTATGTTTATGATATTTCAAGGCTGACATATGTCCAAGAAATTTCTCAAATAATGATTTGCATCCTCACATGGTTTTCCCCCGAATAGTCCTTCCATTTGAAGAAAATGTAGCATTGTACTTGTGACGTGGAACACTGCATTCCCTATCGTAGGCGGTAAGTGAATGGCTCCCTCCACTTCGGGCATCACCGGGTTATCTTCCTCATGCTCCATATTGCCCTCCACTGAGCTATCTCCTTCGTGTGAATGATGACTCATATGACTTTATCCTAATAAGAACAACAAACTTTATGTCAACACCTATGATGCAAGACTAGTTCAAATTAACAATCAACACAAGAGTATCAAGCTCTAGTCCCCGGCAATGGCGCCATTTTTTATAACTTCAAAAATATACTCTTCATGCAAAGAGTATAAATGGTCGCTATATAAAAATAAATATCCTGACGGATGTCGGGATCGAATCCCAAAGGGACTAGTGAATGATAAGAACGAGTGTCGTTTGAGAAATTGAAGTTAGCTTGCACCACTTAGGAATAACATGGAAATAAACATGTTGGGGGAGATTGAAATTTATAATAGAATATAACTTCTAATTTGGCTGACTACGATAGTAAAATTATCAAGGTTGTTGACAAGAATATGAAAGGCTAGAGGTGCGGTGTAGATGATATGCTAACTAAATAGAGTCATGCTAGGTCATATCATAAGATCAATTAGTCTAAATAATC
>JACEIK010004455.1:29029-39673 GCA_018107945.1 Datura stramonium
TAAAATTATAGAGTTGTTAAAAAAAATAAGATATTTTTTTAAATAGCCTTTAAAGAAAAGTATGATAAATAAATTGAGTTTATCTTATGGACAGGGGCGGCATTAAGTAAAAAGAAGGGGTTCGATTAAATTCTTTGTTAAAATATTGTACAATACAAATAAAGTAAAGGTGATTTTTTTGCTTGATTATATATAAACTGTTAGAATCATTTTAAACTGAAGAATGTTTTAGTACAGTGCTAAAACCGTAAAAAAGGGTAAAAAGCTACAATAGCTCATAGGTTCAAAATTTTAACCTTTTACCTTGAGATTTTTTTGGTTGGCAAAGGCATTTTAATCATTTTTTTTAGTACTCAAAGCTTTGAAGGTGTATGGGGTAGAATTAAGTGGCAGTCACGTAGCATCATTGACAGGTTTTGAACGGGCTACCAAAATCATGAGAGCTAGGCACTTACGGCGATTACCCTCTAGATAGCAGCGGTGAAGTGATCACCTCGTTAAGGATAAAGGCCGGAGGACCATCACCCCCGGTGATACAGTGTAAGAGACAAACAGGCAGTTTTAAGCACATGGTCTTAATTTTTAGTCTTTTTTCTCCAATAAATAAGTATCTGAAAAGTACTCTTAAAACTTCAATCCTTCTCTTTCCATTTCGTGCGAGTATTTCCATACTTATCTTTATAATTAGTTAGNAGTAATTAGGAGTAGGAGTAGTGTATGTGGATAATATCTAACATCTTTATCTTTACAATTAAGTTTCATTAATTAACAAAGCATAAATAAATTTTAGAAAACGCACAGGTATGAGAATGTCCCTGTGCTGTTAATTAACAAAGCATAAAGAAATTTAAAAAAGAGCACAGGTATGAGAATGTCCCTGTGCTGGTATTTGTTTCCAAGTTGTTTTCCTTAATTAATAGAGTGTCACTTTTTTTTAATTAATAACAAACTCATTAATTTTTAACTTCTGCTTAAAGAATTCCCTCGTCGCTTTCATATATAGGAGTAGGAGCAGTTGATATTTGATCAAAATACAATAGTTAACTTCTTATTCATTCAAAAGAATTTGATATGAATCATTTTGAAACTCATAGTCATTAATAAACCCTTAAAAGATTCAACATATAATTATAACAATAATTCTGAACTTTAAAATAGTACGAAGGATTCATAAAGCTCAAACACTTTTTCCTTAAGCTTCAACAGATCGCCAAACCAAACACTTTCTTGCTTCAGCCATATACTGGTACTACACATTACTTCAAACTCCAATAGCACCACAGCATATATAAACAAACTCAGCGTAAATTCATAGATTTAACAAATGCCAAAATCAAAGAGTAAATGCAAAAAAATAAAGTAAGAAGAAAAGTTGAGAAAGCAATAATTGAGAAAAATGATTTAAAATCAAACTCAAATTTTAACATCAGAAGGGATTACTATATCTGCATTCATCGATTTGCTCTTTCCATGTTCTGATTATGACGGATTATTGTGTTGCTATTTCTCAGTTGTTTCTTTGCTTTGTTAACCCATGCCATGATTCTCAAATTATGCCTCTTTGCTGCTTCAGAAAAAAAATCACGTAATCATTACTTAGCCAATTTATAGACATGTAAATTGACTTGTAAAAGTGCAGAAAGAAGAGGGACCTATAAACCTATACCCATGGCTTTGGTGGAAATACTAATGTCGGGGTGAACTTACTTCAGTACCTTGAAGATGCAATCTGGTAAGTGTCAATCGACTGCTTTGCCCACTTCTTCTTGACACCACAGATGGCGTCCTTGGGCTTTATTATATCGACAGAGTTTGAAGGTAATTTCAAGTGGGAAAGCAAAAAATTTCATCAACTCTGCAAAGCTTTCGATTTTTTATTTTATACGGAGAGATTAGAGAATATTTTCAAAAGAGAAAAAAAGACAGAAAGTATTCATTCACTCAAAAGCAGGAGAAATGAAGGCGTAATTAAGAGGACAAAACAAGAACACGTTTATTATAATGTTTATTTTTCTTAAAGGTAAAAACCAGATTTATCATTCAATTTCAAAGTCGTTTAAACAAAATAAAACAAAGCAAAATACTCAACACATAAAACAGAAAATTACCAGTACACAGCAAACCATTCAAATTCTAATGTTGGTGAAAAACCAGTGATTTTCAGACTTGAATCACTCTTCAATCTCAGCATTAGCCTCCTTACGTGTGTGCCATTGTCAAAGAGTCGAACAATCACCGCTTTCCTCCTGATGCAGCAGAAAACCACTATGATGCAAAATGAAAAAAACAATACAGCTTTGCTTGACTTTAAGAACCATATTTGCCGTTTGGTAATTGTGACGATTGAAGAAGGTAAAGGAAGCGCCTGTTGAGTGTGTGTAACGGAAGCGGCTTTTGTGTTTTTTCTTAACCTAAAAATCAAGTGACTTTTTGAGTTTATTTAATTGAAAACGTCTGATAAGCTATATGGGTCGACCACCGTACTCACGACCAGGTCCTTCTATCAGGTTGCACAAAACAGAGACACACAAGTGAATAAAGCAGTAAGAAATGTGACACACGATGTTTACGTGGAAACCTCCTTGCTCAAGGAAAGAAAAAATCACAACCTACCCCGTAGGATTTCTTAAACCACTCTACTAGATCTGAGCAACAAAGATTACAGACTCTAGTAATACTAAGAGATTTACCTCCTAATCTTCCACTTGTAATAACTCTACTACAAGACTTCAACACAATGACTCCATTGTCATCTATACCAACTAAACTCAATAGGAAATACAAGGCTAACTCTAGCCGAAATTTCAACTAGCTCTAGCTGTCGGAAACAAGAATATAAACCTTTTAAGAACAAGAAAAACAAGCTTACACAAAAGTCAAGTTTTTCTATCTATTACAACACATTCCTTACGACTCTAATGGCAGCCTCAAGTCATGAACGCATTAGCATCAATCTTCACGGCCAGATGAGGAACAATCGTTGCCCTTTTTGAGTAGAGAATATGCTTGGTAAAGGTATATTTCTGAATACTTATTTGTTGAGAGTGTGTGCCTATTTGTTGTCCAAGAGGCAAAAGGAAAAAACATTGCACACTACAACAAGAAAACCCTCTTATTGGTCAAGTACATATGACCTACTTGACCTAGGCTGCTGCTATGCTTCCCTGCTGCACAGCTGCACGCTACTGCTCTCACCAACTCTCAGCCAAAAAGTACTTTTACAGCTGTAAAAGTTTTCCCGTCCAGTTCAAATCAATATCAGACTCGACACAAGGGATCAAGTCTCTATATGGGTTTGTCATCATCAAAACTAGCAATCTAACAATTTCCCCCCTTTTTGATGATGAAAACCACCCTGCACATTTCACCAACAAGCTTCACCACCGTATTCCCCCTGACTAGCAGAGTCACCAAGCTTCTAGCAACTTCACCTATTCTTCTTCCCCCTGTCTACCATAATCCCCCCAAAGTATCTTCCCCCTTTGGCATCATAATAAAGAAACGATAGTAAACCAAGTCAAGAATGCAGAGATATGGTAACTCATGGCCTGGGGCAACACTAACATGAATGAAAAATAAGGAAAGCAAGAAAGTAGACAATAGAGACAGTGCAACAACCATGTTAATTTCATTCAGGTATGTTAATATTACATCATCACTTAGGGAGAACAAACAAACGATAATAACCAAGAACTGTCAACCAACATAAGAGAACTAGAGTGAAGTGAGCAGAGACAACAATCAGGGCTTAGAGTGGGAGAGGGGGGGCAGGGGAGAGACATCATCAAGGGCCTGACAATTTAGGTAAAAGGGCTGAGATGCGGTCATTGAAGGTTTCATGGGCATGAAGCAGTTTCTTGGTCAAGTCCTTGACCTCAGCCTTCAGTGCTTCATTTTCTTCTTTGAGTACAGAGATGGTACCAGGTTCCTCTACCTGGTGTGCCTTCAAACGAACTATCTCATCCTCTTTCTGGGCAAGCAGAGTGAGCCTTTCAATTTCCATAGATGACTTCTCTTGAGAAGCAATCAAATCCGATACCAGTGGCTGGCTCTTTACACCCCCTCATCTCATCACACACTCGCATTCTTCTAGTGTTGAGAGGGTGAACATCTGCTTCTTGGACCCAATTATCCCCAGCCCGCATTCAACATTAAAGAAATCAAAGACCCTGTTCAGCAGAAACCCGTAGGCAAGGCCATGTTTACCATCCTTTACATGCATTATTTTGTGCATGTGTTCTATCATCACACTGGCCAAGTTTATGTGTTGGAACGTACTTAGGGCTTCCATTAAGAACAGGTCCGAAATCCCAGCAACTGTCCTCTTTTATGCTATTGGGAGGAACACTTTGTTAATGAACTCAAACAAGTTGGTACTCTCCCTTCATCTGCTTCTTTAATACCCTTTCCCCAGTGATGTTCCCCAGTTTTGCAATCACGGAAATAAAATCCCGCCTTGCACATTCACCATCGACAAATTTAATTCCTTGAGTAGGCACTTGTAGAATGAAGCTGAGGATGGTTTCAGTAATCATGAATGTGACCCCATTCACTTTGCTGAACAATTTTGTACCATTGTCAGCGAACTCAAGCTCATGATAAAATTGCGTAACTTCATCTTCGTGCAGGGTGGGAACTGGAGGAACAAACAAATGCTTCCAGTCCTGAAAATTTATCATCTCCAACAACTCAACCATCCCTTCCATGTCAGCAATCTATGGATCAAACACTCTCGCTCTCAACACCTTTTGAGCCCGCAAAATCACTTGCCTTTCCTCTCTTGACGAGCCAGAGGTAGGCTGGGGCTGAGGCTGAACTCTAGAGGGAGCACCAGGTCCCTTGGTCCGAGTGGTCCTTCCTGGAGAAGGAGAATCTGCTGAAGAAGCTTCCAAAACACTTGGCCCTGTTTGAGACTGCTTCCTCATTTTCTGAGGAGCAGTCGCTTTCTTTTGCGTTGCAGTCGGTACTTTTACTTTGGTGGAGCCTGAAACTCTGTCTTTTCCCTTTGTTTCACACTTGTTTGTTTACCCTTCCCCGTATCGCTAATGGTTTTTCCTGTTTGATCCCCTTCCTCTGGGTCAACCACAACATCCGATTGAATGTCCTCTTCATCAGTTACCACCTTTCTCTTTAACTTTCTTCTTTTAGCTGTTTGAGCTTGGCTTTCCCTCATAGCATCAACCATTAACTTCCTTGTGGTAGCTCTGGTTTGTAGGGGACGAACCTGGTCCCTGGACTGGCTCTGAGGAACATTTAACTAAACCTTCAAATTTTCCAGGAAAGAGGTTGTTCATCCTCACTATTGTCACTCTCCTGACCAGCACCAGGGTTGGAGAGTATATGTAACTCCTGAGGGGTTCCATCCCATTTCAGGGACGAAGCAGCTACTGGAGGGAAAGAAGGGGGAGAGGAGGGAGCAGGAACTGACTTTTCTGTGTTTGCGAGGGAAGGAGGTCTTTTGGGAAACTGAACTTCCGATAAAGAGTGGACAGGGGAACCAGGTTCCTTGGAGGTTTCATCAGTTGGTGACCTGCCCACTACAGGTCCGAAAGGAGGTTCTTGTTTTGAAGATGAACGGAGGTACAATATTTAAGGGAGGAAAGGTTGCGAGAGGAGTGGGTGAAAGAGGGTTTTCAAGGTCGGCCTCAGTTGAAGCATTTAAAGGCCCCGACGGTTCTGAGCTCACAGTAAGGGCGATATTGAGGTCAGCTATTAGAGAAGAAGGGAGAACGGAAGGAGTGGAAAAGGGGTTCACGAAGGGAACCGATGATGGTGTGGACTCCACTGTCTCCAACACCGTGGGTGAAGACCCGACCTGGTTCTCAGTTTGTTTCAAGGATGAAGGAGAGTGAGACATTTTATAAAGGAGAGAATTTTTTTTTGTTTTGGAGAAGTGGAGGAGTTGGGTTAGGCGAAAATGGTGAAAGTGAGAGAGAGAGAGGAGGGTTTGTCTACTTTTACAGATAAAAGATGAAGAGGTGAGAGAAGAGAGGTGACAGTTGAAGAGTTTTAAAGAGAGGAGTAGAACGTGTCTAATCAGGGAGACGTTTCAACTGAAAAGGTGAGAGGGAAAGAGACTTTATGATTGGTTACCGGAAGGGGGAAAGCAGGAAAGACAGTTCTTAGATCATTCTCATAGTTTATTCATAAGTGAGGAAGTAATACTGACCTAGTATGACCTGGTCCCCTTATGAGATCGAGTAGGATGTGCATAGTCCCTGTCTTGTCAACTTCCAGCCTTTCTCACATCCACCATGCGTGTATACCTGGGAAGGTATGGAACTGAGTTAGACACATCAATAACAAACTGGCAAGGATACCTGCATTTTGATCATAGCCAAGACAGGAGTCAAAACTTTAGAGAGAGAAAAAGAAAATTAATTCATTTTGATTAAGCCCAGCCTTAATCTATTTCTCTCGAATTGGTCCCTGTTCAGGGCTTTAGTAAAGATGTCTGCAATCTGATCTTCTGTTCTGCAAAATTCCACACGAATATTTCCCTTTTCAACATTGTCTCTCAGAAAGTGATGTCTGATGTCAATGTGCTTGGTTCGCTTGTGTCGAACTGGATTCTTAGCCATGTTTAGAGAACTGGTGTTGTCATACATCAAAGGCACACATTCAATCAAGACTCCAAAGTCCTCCAACTGCTGCCTAATCCACACTAATTTAGCACAACATAAAGCAACAACCACATATTCTGCTTCAGCTGTAGAGAATGTCACTGAATTTTGCTTCCTTGATCCCCAGGAAACCCGTGAGGGACCTAGGAAATGAGCCATTCCGGAGGTGCTTTTCCTATCAACCAGGTACCCAGCATAGTCAGCATCAGAGTAGTCAACAAGTTCAAATTAACCTCCACATGGATAGAAGAGGACTAGATCAGTGGTTCCCTTAAGGTATCTGAGAATTCTCTTAGCAACTTTCAAATGAGATTCCTTGGGACAAGCTTGAAAACGAGCACACATCCCCACACTAAATACGATATCTGGCCTGCTAGCTGTTAGGTAGAGAAGTGAACCAATGATGCCTCTGTACATGGTTTCATTCACTGGTGGACCAGGTTCATCATTGTCTAATTTAGAGGCAGTCCCTATGGGTGTATCAATCAGCTTGGCATTTTCCATATGAAATTTTGTGAGCAGATCTTTGATGTATTTTTGTTGGCAGATCATGGTTCCAGCCCTGTCCTGCTTGACTTGCAGACCCAGAAAGAAAATGAGTTCTCCCATCATGCTCATCTCGAATTCACTTCCCATAAGCTTTGCAAAATTTTCACATAATGAATTGAGTGTAGCTCCAAAGATAATGTCATCAACATATACCTGAACAATGAGTAGATTTCTTCCTCTTGTCTTGAGAAAAGGAGTGTTATCAATTTTTCCTCTCCTGAACCCATTGTGAAGAAGAAACTTGGATAATCTCTCATACCAAGCTCGAGGAGCCTGCTTTAACCCATAAAGTGCCTTGTCCAGTTTGTACACATGGTGAGGTTGATCAATGTCTTCAAATCGAGGTTGTCTCACATACACTTCTTCCTTTAAGTATCCATTCAAGAAGGAACTTTTGATATCCATTTGAAACAACTTGAATTCCATGAAGGAGGCAAAAGCAATCAACATACGAATAGCTTCCATTCTAGCTATAGGAGCGAGGGTTTCATCATAATCAATTCCTTCCTCCTGGTTATAACCTTGGACAATCAATCGAGCCTTGTTTCTGATGGTGACTCCTTGTTCATTTAACTTGTTCATGAAGACCCACCTGGTCCCAATAATAGTTCTATCAGATGGTCTTGGAACCAGGTGCCAGACCTTATTTCTTTCAAACTGATGTAGCTCCTCTTGCATTGCATTGACCCACTCCGCATCCTTCAGAGCCTCCTTGATGTTTTTAGGCTCAATCTGGGATATGAATGCTGATGATGCAAATGTACTTCGAGTTTTAGATCTGGTTTGCATCCCTGAGTCCAGTGGAGACATTAAATTATCAAGAGGATGAGAGGATTTGTGCTTCTAGTGGGATCTCCTTACAGAGGATTCTCCTGCTTCTGAACCTGATCCCTCTTCTGGGMTGCTTTCTGYACTAGCTTTCTCCTGKGAATTTTMYTTGCTGGTGTGTTCTACTGCTTCATCTTGAATAACATGATCTYCATMCTRCAAGGAGTTCTTCATTTGCTCATGCTTTTCARATAGATCACGATCAACTGCATCTCTTTRGGTCTRCCACAGTTCTTCAAGTTCATCATCATYCATTACTTCTGTGTCCTTCAGCTTCCCACYTTCATMAAAAATAATATGGATACTTTCCTCAACACACTGTGTCCTCTTATTGTAGACTCGATATGCCTTGCTATTTGATGAATAACCCAGGAAAATTCCCTCATCACTTTTGGGATCAAATTTTCCTAAGTTGTTTTTGCCATTGTTCAACACAAAGCATTTGCATCCAAACACTCTGAGGTAGGTCAGCATTGGCTTCTTCTTATTTAGCAGCTCATGGGGAGTTTTTCCCAACAGGGGCCAGATTAGACATCTGTTTACCACATAACAAGTAGTGTTGACTGCTTCTGCCCAAAAGGACATGGCTACACCTCCATCTATAAGTAGTGTTCTAGCAATATCAACAAGAGTTCGATTCTTCCTTTCAACCACTCCATTCTGTTGTGGAGTCCTAGGAGTGGAGAAATTGTGACTGATTCTCTTAGCAACACAAAAGGCTTCAAATTTTACATTTTCAAATTCAGTCCCATGATCAGACCTGATCCCTGCAATGTTGCAGTTCAACTTCACTTGAATTTGATTTGCGAATGATTCAAAGGTAGGGAATGTTTCATCCTTAGAGTGAAGAAACATTGCCCAGGTATACCTTGAATAATCATCAACAATCACAAAAATAAGCTTCTTTCCTCCACGGCTTGCAATTTTTATGGGTCCACACAAGTTCATGTGCAGTAGTTCCAAGAGTCTAGAGATGCTTACTTCTTTTTTATTTTTGAAAGAGGATCTGGAATGTTTCCCCATTACACAGGCATCACATAATTGACTCTGAGCAAATTTCACCTTGGGAAGTCCTCGAACTAGATCCTTTGATACTAGTTTGTTAAGCAGGACAGAGCTCACACCCCAGCCTCCTATGCCACAGGGTGGCTTCGTCCGCCATCACACTTAGGCAGGTAAGCACACCATTAGTAGCTGAGTTAAGATCAACAACATACATGTTGTTGCTTCTATTTGTTGTTAGAACCACCCTCCCGGATTGAAGGTATGTCACTGTGCATAGGTATGAAAGAAATTTGACCTCATTTCCCTTATCACAAATCTGAGATACACTCAGAAGACTGTATTTCAGCCCATTTACAAAGAACACATCTTCTATAGCATGATCAAGTGTCTTCCCAATCTTTCCTACACCAAGAATATATCCCTTTTTACCATCTCYAAAGGAAACTGATCCTCCTTGACAYGCCTTGAGTGAGAGAAAATGTTCRATTTCTCCAGTCATGTGTTTTKAGCAGCCACTATCCATGTACCATTTTTGACTKYTTTCTCTCAYTTCTTCCTGCAAGGAYARATCACAGATTAKACTTGGGAACCCATTTAAGCTTGAGTTCCCAATACCGAGAYAGAGGAAAAATCAGATTTCTTTTAGACCATTCAGGTAGCTTGATTCGAGACACCTTARGACCAGGTACCCTGATGTTCACAAGKTTTWCTTGACCACTCACARTCTTCCTTAGGGYAGTTTGTCTAGAGACASAGTTAGGCTTGAGGTGACCATTTCTTCCACARYGTGYGCACAACAGGTTATYAGGGTTAGATACATATTTACTGTGAGGATTGTAAGGAGGATAGATTTTTTTRTATCYAATTCCTTCACCAGTGTTGGATTTTTGACTTGTCAGTTTCTCCAAGATCYGTGAGGAGGMATTCCACTTAAGAKACTTCTCAAGATCAKCCTTAAGTCGAATCACATCCTTCTCAAGTTCAGAATTTCTTTTYATTATAARGGTGAGCTCATCTTGTGACTTCTTTAATTCTACTTCCAATTCATTTTGAGAGTTTTTCACATCACTTCCTGTCCCTTTTCTAATGATGGTGTTTTGTTCGTTTACTAACCCTTGACATTTTTCTTCTAGTTTTGCTAGGTTAGTGATCAAGACTACCTTTTCCGACTCAAGTTCATCAAGACACTTGTTCAAGTCTTCCTTTTCTTTGGTGAGATCATAGAATGAATCAATTAATACACTAGCCAAAGATCTCAGCTCTTTCACATTGTAATCCTTTAAATTCTTTTTAATCTCATGAAAGGTTACCTCTTCTTCTTCATCAACATCCGAATTTGCCATGAAGGCAAACATCATGTTGAAAGGTGAATCATCATCCTCTACATCCATCATTGAGGCATCCTCGGGAGCTTTATCATTTTCTGATTCATCTGATGAGTTTCCCCAGGCCGCTAGAGCTTGCTTGACCAGCTTATCAGCTGCAACTCTCCTCTTGAATTTTTCTGGGACCCGGTCCTTCTTTCGGGCTTTGTCAGCACTGGTTCTCAGGTATTCCTTGTAATCAACCTTGTGCATGGAACAATCCTTGATGAAATGGCCTGGTTTCCCGCATTTATGGCAGAGATCATTTGAGGTAG
>JACEIK010004455.1:49208-70036 GCA_018107945.1 Datura stramonium
CCAGTAAGCATGGATTTAATTAATGGTCCAATTTCATTGGGCTACAAATGATGAGCCTCCTTTACTGAGCACAAGATGTTATCTTCCTAGAGGCCGAAATAGGTTCCATGTGTCAAATGACATGTCACGCTAAGTCAAATAAAAAAGCAAATGAGATCATGCCACATGTCAAAACGACACAACATACCTAATCAAATCAAAGGCCAATGAAAATGCGCCACATATATAAGTGACATGTTCCTACCAACCAAATATCGCCATGTCAACTTAAATTTGATTGGTTGAAAGAAGTTCGTCCTTATCGCAACTCTTCCATCCTACAACTATAAATAGGGGTCTCATAATTCTGAAAAGGGACCTGAATTCCAACAACAAGCCAGAAAGAGCTCGTGGATCAAACATTGCGGATTTCTCTATAAGCTACAAGCATTCAAGCACTCAAGTATTTCTCTACAAGTTTCAGAGATCAAGACGAAGATTCAAGAACAAGCTTCAAGCTCTAATTTAAATACAAATCAAGATCAAGACCACCAGATTCAAGATCAAGCTCAAAAACCCTTGAATTCAAATATAAGTCAAGATCAAATCCATCAAGTTCAAGATCAAGCTCAAAAGCCCTTAAATTTATATTGAAAGGAAAAATCGGAGGATTAATAGAGATTGTAACACTCATATTTGAAATAACATACTATGATCGTTATGATATTTTTTCATCTTGATTATTATTTTCTCGACGCGAGATTTTATTGTCAACAAATTCTACTATGCCCGGTGGGACCAAATCTGCCCTTCATCTTTTCTATCACAAATAAAATCTACAAAATTTGGAGCTATAAACCCGCAAAGATGGAAGCTCCAATTTTATGGGTACTTCAAGTCTCGTCTTTGAGTTTCGGCAAGTCTACACTCTGATAAGACTTGAAGTGGGGGCATTTGTAGACATCAAAAGTTTTATTATATTTAAAATAGGACTCTACAAGATGAGTTGTACCTGATTTGAAATAAGACTCTACAAGAAGAGTTGTACCTAATTTGAAACAAGACTTTGCAAGACGAGTTCAATCCATCTTCAAACTCTAAGGTTAGGACTCTATAAGATGAGATTTTCACAATTTAGAATAGGACCCTACAATACGAGTTCAATCCATCTTCAAACTCTAAAGTCAGTTAGGGTTTCTTGGAGGCTATTTTATCCTAAATCCTAACTCACGTCTATAAAACGGGCACACATTCTCTTGAAGAGGCATCTCAGATATCCCATAAATCCTGAGATCAATATCTCGAATATCCTATAAAATCTTGGGTATTCACAGAGAGATCAAGGCGTCAAATATTATCTTTATCAAAAGTTGGCAATCAAATGTATTGCAAGGAGGTCCATATCATCCTACATTCGAGAAATATGCTACTAACAATCGTCGAATCACGAAGAAAGAAGAATAAAGGAAGGAACATAATTTTACTCACAAATATTCATCAATAAAATATCTAACTCATCATATTTTATTTGTGATTGCAATTTATTTTTGATTACTTTAAAATCTATTGCAAAACAAATTTGGCAGCCTAGTGGGACGGTTTCTACCTCTCATCTCATCTTTTCAATTTTCAAAGATCAAGAACATTGAAATGACTTCAAAGAATATTAGCTCCAAATCAACTTCTCCCAAGGCCACTGAATCCAAATTTTCTGCTTAGGTGGAAAGCATCCTCGGTATTACTTTAAGAAGTTTTAGGCCGGTCACGAGAAGCAAAACAAGTATGATGGGATAACAAGCACTTCAAGTGTCGTCCACATCAACTCCAGTATTTGGATCTTCACCCAAAAGGAGCAAGATCCTCCACTAACACATCAAAATAAGAAAGCAATGTTGCTGAAATAATCAAAAAAACTCTAGCTCTACTTGACCTCTTTGGATCCAAGAACTCTGTTGCGAAGGGAGATGATAATACTTCGAGCGATGGATCTTCTCCAATCACACCACATAAGGTGAGCCTTTCAAATATTATTTTATGTGATAATCCATGCTACCCAATATCCCCAACAATCATGCAAACAATGGTAACCGACACTTTATCTAAGGAGGAGCAACTAGCAAACCTGACAAAGGTAATTGAAGGCCTGACCAAGTATGTGCAAAATCAAGATGCTAGGATTGAGAAGTTGATGGACAAGGTGGACGTCTTAGTGGAAGGAGAGTCTAGTCATGCACCTGGAAAGACTCCAGAAGTTCAAGAGACTGAAGCTCCCGCAAAACATGCATTACTCACCAAGAAAATTTCGGTTTCTTCTGAAGGAATGATTCCACTTGATCAGCTAAAGGAGTTTATTGAGG
Organism: Datura stramonium; assembly: GCA_018107945.1. Lineage (NCBI taxonomy): Eukaryota > Viridiplantae > Streptophyta > Magnoliopsida > Solanales > Solanaceae > Datura > Datura stramonium. Next base: position 51,545 of record JACEIK010004455.1, read on the forward strand.
GGACTATCAAGAACAAGTATGAAGTTACTTTCAAGTCCTCTCTCACATATGCAAAGCCGTACACCACAAGAATTGATAACCTCAAGATGCCTACCAGTTATCAGCCTCCCAAATTCTGCAATTTGAAGACAAAGGAAACCCAAAGCAGCATGTTGCACATTTTATTGAAACATGTAATAATGCAGGAACTTATAGGAATATCTTGTTAAAAAGTTGTCCGCTTCCTCAAAGGGAATGCTTTTGTTTGGTACATAGAAATTGAGCCTAATTTATTGATAGTTGGGGGAAACTAGAGCAGGAGTTCCTTAATCGCTTCTACAGCACAAGGCATATCGTGAGCATGGTGGAACTCACAAATACCCGTCAGAAGAAGGATGAACCAGTTATCGACTTCATTAATCGATGGAGAAATGCAAGTCTGAACTGCAAAGATAGACTTCTGGAATAGAGATGTGTATCAAAGGAATGCATTGAGGACTTCTTACATTTTGTAAGGAATTAAGCCATGGTCTTTTGAAGAGCTGGCTATTCGTGCTCATGACATGGAGTTGAGCATGTCTTTTGCTGAAAATGGAGTGATGCTTGTTTTTGGCCCTCACAAAGGAAAAGACAAGCAAGAACCTAAGAAATTAAGCAAGTTTGTACCCAAGAGTGACAACAAAGAATTATGAAATGTCGATGTATTGCCTATGAAGTCTGCTACAAAGGTGAGCAAGAAGAAGAGTGTGAAAACAACTTCCTTTCATGGCAACCAAAATAAAAAATTGACCTTGAAGGAAATGCAATAAAGGGAATATCCCTTCCTCTATTCTGATATCCCTAAAATTTTTGATGAACTACTTGAGTTAAAACTCATTGAATTTTCAGAGATGAAGTGACCTAACGAAGCTGGAAGAACAAACAATCCAAATTATTGCAAGTATCATCGGCTTGTGGGTCACCCTTTTGAGAAGTGTTTTGTGTTCAAGGACAAAATTATGTAGCTGGCTAATGAGAAGAAGATTGTGCTTGAGGATGATAAGGAAAGTTCTAATCAAATATCTATCACCTTTGGATCTCTTGATCTGGTATCAAATATGCAACTACAAAGAGCATGAAGAAGAAATACCATTGGAGCAAGGTAAAACCCAAGTTGATGAAACTGATGATGAGGGTTTGATTCTGGTGACTAGTCGAAGACGCTACAAAGTGAGTCCATGAAAGGAATTATCTAACCAACTAACAAGAAAAAAGATAGTGAGAAGACCCAGAAAGAAAAAAAATGTTGAGCAGTCAAAGAAGCCAAAGATAGAGGTACGTTACCACCAAAAACCACGACATCTTGTGACTTTGGAGGAATTCCTACCAAGTGGGTTTTACATGAAGATTTATTGAAATAACATCAACGCATCATGCTTCAATATCGATGAAGAAGTAAAAAATGAAAGTCTATCAACATTGTCTTCATCACCGCTGGAAAAGCTTTCTGAGCTCTGTCTCCAAGAAGTTCACGCATGTGATACTAAAATCACATTTACAGATGGCGATATTCTTCTTGGCGAAACACGACACAACTGTACTTTATATATGGTGGGTCACGCTCTTGAGAAGAGGATAAATAGAATATTGATAGATGACGGATCTGGAGTTAACATCTTTCCTATTCTCACCATGTTGGAGCTTGACATCTCACCTGAAGAAATTTTTGAGAGTCGCTTGATGATTCAAGAATTCAATCAAGGGGAGAAAAGGGCCATAGGTGCTATCTAGCTAGAGATCAACATTGAAGATTGTCGATCAAGCACATGGATGCATATAATTGATGCAAAGACTTCATAGAATATGTTTCATGGAAGGCCTTGGATACATGAGAACAAAATTGTTCCATCCTCCTACTATCAATGTTTGAAGGATCTCGAAAGTGGAGTCGAGAAGAAGATAGTTGTTGATGATAAGCAATTTGTAGAAGCTGAGTCACACTTTTCCGATGCAAAGTTATAGAAAAGATACATTGTGAAGGAAATGAAAGTCGACAATTTTGCAACGATCAAGATTGATGAGCTTGCAACTAAAAGCACCGATTTGACTGTTGGAAAAGTTAAAGTTGGCATTAAGGAGCCACATCCATTTCAAATAAAGGGAATATTATGTCTTTGAAAAAAAAGAAGATAACCCATGTGCTCCACTATATGCCGAAGGTGAAGAAATAGGAAGGTCAATCGTCCGACACTCAAGCAAGTGTGCTAAAGGGGCAAACTTTTCCTATCAGATGGATTGATGTGATCAACTTATCCTCAAGGCTACTTAGAGAGTTTGTGGTTCAGAATCCTCCACAAAATATGTCACTCCCAAAGAAACGTACAAATGAAGGTTTTGATCCAAATTCCTACAAGTTATTTGCAAAGGTTGGATATAACCCCAATGAACTATCAAAGTTAGGGAAACTTCCATTAGAAGCTTCCATTATGCAATCATTTGAGGGTTTGGGATATAAACGACCACTGCTGATTCGGATCTCTATAAGAAGAGAAACTACCAATCATATCACTGTGGAATATGAGTCTGATGCTCCCGGAAAAAAGACCTTCTATCTTTGATCGACTAGGCAAATCAACCACAAGAACTTCTGTGTTCGAATATTGGGCCCGCTGAAGAAGAAGAATAAGTTTCAGAGAAACTATTAGAGCGTGAGAATGCCCATTTCATTTAAAACCCAGAAGGATTTCCAAAGTTTGATTCCTTCTAGAATGAGGCAACAGAAGAAACTTATTGTTTTATGTGGGGAGGTGCTAAAAGGAAAAAAAATCACACCGTGGTTTATACCAAGGAACATGATGAAGATGAAGAAAATATAGGATTTTCATACCATATCACTCCACAAAATGAGCATGATACCTAATCTCAAATGAAGGTTGACAAGAAACTAGATGATGTCTCTTGGTGTTATCACATATCTATTAATGAGAGTGATCCTCAGGAGGATGAAGATGCTGGATATGCTCCGCCGGAGCTTAAAGGAGGAAAGGTTATAGTAGACTCCTTGAATGAAGTTAATCTTTGGCATTGATGAAGGTCCAAGGTCAACCTACCTAAGAGCCTCCCTTGTAGTTGATGAAGAAATCACTTATATGGATATATTCAGAGAATATAGGGATGTATTTGCTTGGAGTTATAGAGAGATGCCTGTATTAGACCCCAAAGAAGCGCCATCAGCTTGCAATCAAGAATGGTGCTGGTCCTGTTAAGCAGGCCCAAAGACGCTTTAGACCAGACTTGGTTCCATTAATTGAAAATGAAGCTAACAAACTCATTGAAGCTGGCTTTGTTCATAAAGTTAAATACCCTATGTGAATTTCAAGTATCGTTCCGGTGAGGAAGAAGAATGGCCAAATTCGAGTTTGTGTTTACTTTAGGGATCTTAGCAATGCATTCCCTAAGGATGAGTTTTTGATCCCTATCCCAGAATAAATGGTTGATGCTACCACTGTTTACGAGGATATTTCTTTCATGGATGGTTCGTCAAGCTATAACCAAATCCATTTGGAACCAAAGGATGAAGAACTCACTGCATTTTATACACCCAAGGGCATTTATTGCTACAAGGTAATGCCTTTTGGTTTGAAGAATGCCAGTGCCACATATCAAAGGGCTATGCAGAATATCTTTGATGACTTGCTCCACAAAAATGTTGAATGTTATGTTGATGATTGGGCGGTGAAGTCAAGAAAGCGAAACAACCACTTGCAAGACTTGAGAATGGTGTTCGAGCTGCTTCGAAGATATCAGCTCAGAATGAACCCGATGAAATGTACCTTTAGAGTTACTTCTGGAAAGTTTATCAAAATTAAAATTGATCAAGGTAAAGTTGATACAATTCTGAAGATGCTCGAGCCTCAAAATATTCATAAATTAAAAATACTTCAATGAAAGCTAGCGTATCTCAGGAGATTTACCTCAAACCTAGCTGGAAGATGCCAACCATTTAGCCATCTTATGAAGAAGGATTCCCTTTCAAGTGGGACCAAGCTTGTGCTAATGCCTTTTGGAGCATCAAATCATATTTAATGAAGCCTCCAATTCTAGCCGCCCCGGTACTTATAGTGTCAATGATATTATATATTTCAGCACAAGAAAGGTTTGTTGGAGCACTATTGGCCCAAGAGAATAGTGAAGGAAAAGAGAAATATCTTTGTTACTTAAGCAGAATGATGACATCAAATGAGTCAAATCATTCACCAATTGAAAACTTGTGTTTAGCATTAGTTTTCTCAATCCAAAAATTGAAGAACTACTTTCAAGTTCACGTTGTTCACCTCATTTCTAGAGAAAATCTAATCAAGTTTGTGATGTCAAAAGCAGTCCTCAGTGATCAATTCGAAAGTTGGTACCTCCAATTTCAACAATTTGAGATTTTGTACATCCCTCAAAAGCTATAAAGGGACAAGCGTTAGCAGACTTCCTGGCAGATAACCCGATACTTGATGATTGGAAGCTAATCGATGAACTTCTTGATGAAGATGCAATGGTTATTGAAATTCAACCTCCATGGAAGATGTACTTTGATGGTGCTGCCCATTGTGGCGGAGTTGGGGCTGACGGGTGTTTGTCACTTCGCAAGGAGAAGTTCTACAATACTCATTCACTTTGACGCAGTGTTTCTCTAACAATGTTGCTGAACATCAAGCGTTAATACTTGGGATTGAAATGGCCGTCGACATGAAGCAATTGCAATTGCAAGTCTTTAGTGACTCTCAGTTGGTGATCAATCAACTTTTGGGAAGTTATGAGGTTAAGAAACCTGAACTATGACCCTATCATGGTTATGCTCAAAAATTGATAGGATGGCTTGGAGATGTGACCCTCCAACATGTATCAAGGAAGGAAAATAAGAAAACCGATGGGTTAGCTACTCTTGCTTCAACATTGACTCTGTTGGATCAAGCATAAATTACTATCTGCCAAAAATGGGTAGTACCGTCGCTGAGTAAGGATAAATATGCAGAAAATAAGCTTGAAAATCTTGCCACTATTTTGAAAGTTGTGAAGGAGGACTGAAAACAATCCATTATACACAAGATCATTTGAGGGAGTACTTTTGCAATGTTTGGGGGAGGAAGAAGTAGCCCAATCTTTACAAGAAGTATATTTAGGAGTATGTGGATCACATCAATATGGACCGAAGCTCCATTTCCACATAAAAAGGATGGGATATTATCGACGAACGATGGTAAAAGATTTCTTGGACTATGCTTGAAGGTGCAAGGCTTGTTAAGTTTATGCAAATTTCATACACTAGTCGCCCGAAGTATTACACCCGACTGTTGCATCTTGGCTATTTGATGCATAGGGATTGGGTGTCGTTGGTACGTTGTCAAAATCTTCTGGTGGACACTTGTACATATTGGCTGTGATAGATTAATACTCCAAATAGGTCGAAGCTGTTTCTCTTGAAGAAATAAAGAAAGAGAATGTTGCAAACTTCATCAGAGTCAATATCATCTATCATTTTGGAATCCTTGTTACATAATAATGGATTATGGCAAGCTTTTTGATAACAAGTTAATGAAAAAAAATTATGATCTCTTTGGTTTCAATCAGCATAAATCTTCCATCTATCATGCTACCACCAATGGTCTAGCTGAAGCATTCAATAAGACTTTGTGAAAATTATTAAAGAAGATCGTCTCCAAGTCCAAATGGGATTGGCATGAATGGATGAAAGAAACTTTATGTGCATATTGGACGACTCACCGCACACCGACACAAGCGACGCCATACTTTCCTGCTTATGGAGTTGAAGTGGTCCTACCACTTGAGTGCCAAATACCTTTTTAAGGCTGGCTATTCAAGAAGGGCTCACCGAAGAAGAAAATACTCGATTGCGGCTTGTAGAGTTAGAAGCACTTGATGAGAAGAGACTCGAAGCTTACCAAAATTTGGAATGTTATCACACCTGTCTATCTCGTGCTTTCAACAAAAAGGTTCGTGTAATGCCCCGAAAACCCAAAATCAATATCTGGGACTTAAATCAGAAAAAAATCTGGAAACTGCAGAAATGTTGCAGGAAGGCCCACCTGACGGGTCGTTAAGTAACCTCACAACTCGTTAGGTGTGCCATGAGGAGGAGGTTGGCTAGTGTAAAGGAGGGAGGTAGTGTACCTAACAAGGGACTTCACGAGTCGTGGTCACTGACCACAACCCGTTAGGTCACTCGTGGTCAGACCTGAGTTGGGAAAATATTGTGTTGTCCAGTGTACTTGACGAATGGGGGAAACGAGTCGTGGTCCCTAGTAATGACTCGTTAGGTCCCCCGTTACCATCCCCAGTTAATTTTTAGCAAGTATACCTAACGGGCATGACCACTTGTCGTGGTCAGTCACCACAACCCATTAGGTCACCCGTTAGGGTCACCTGACAGTTTTTTCCAGGGATTTTCTAAGGGCTATTTAGTAATACTCTCCCAAGCTTTAAACTACATCATTTTAACATCAGTTTCAGACGATTTAGTGGGGATAACGGGCTCTTTTCCTCATTCCCCACTCAAACTTTCATGAAGCAAAACATAGAGTTCCGCTTAGGATAGTTCAGAGCATCAACTAGGGCAACCTTTTCTTCTCAGTTTCTCAAGGAAATTCTTCGAGTTTTCACCAGGTATGTGGGTACTCAACAAGGGCAATTATTCTTCCCTTGTGTCTCCCAAATTTCTTCTATAACTTCTCTATTAGTTTTAGCCCTGAGTTTTTCGAATACGAAGAAATTACCTGTTATTATTCGTCAATCTCTCATAGAATGATATTATAGTTTATTATTGATATGAATTCCATCAGTTCTTACTTAAATTATCGAGATTCTTGCAAGAGTGAATGGAAGCCCTGAATTTTTGCATGAAGATGATTTTGCTTGAAAATCTCCCTCTAGTGAATTAAGCATGTTTGGGCTGAATTTTCCTTGAAACTCTTATTACATATGTAACGAGCAAATATTCCCTTGATAAGAAAAAATTTAGACTTGATAAATTAGTTTTCTTGAATTCTTGAGTTGTTGCTATATTACAGAATTCCCGTGTTGTTGGAATGAGCCGAATTCTTTATTAGTTGCTTAATAGTTCAGTTTAGTTAGAATGTAGAACCCCTCCAGAACTATGTAGAAATTTTCAACTAAGCAGTTTGACTATAAAAATTCTCGAGGTGTCAGTAGTACCTTCCAAATATCAGAATTAGAATCAGAATTCAGTTATTAGTCCACTAGGAAGTCATGACATTTCAGATATATAGCTCTGACTTGACCAAGGACCCCAGTTCAGTTTATAGTTTGTTGTTAGACGGTTATGACACTTCCAGATAAGCAGCTCTGACAGTCTAGAACCCAGTTTCAGAATCTAGTCCGATAAGACTCTCAAGGTACTTTCAGTTATATGTCTCTGACTAGTCTTGGACCCCAGTTTCGAGCTATCAACCTAGTAGTTTAGTATAGGTTTTCCAGTGGGAGTAGGACTTAGCACCGAGAAGACCGGGGTTCCAGCGCACCCAGGTTCCCAGAACTACGTTGCCCGCGTAGGTTACAGTTATAGATTATTGGCCTGATTGGCCCCAGCTTTTGTGATCACCTAGTTCATGCCTTTATAACCTGGAAAGGTATATTGGGTCCTACCGGTGGGGTGTATACATCGGACTCTACGTCTAGCTCACGTGGTTATATGTCGGTTACAAACTCTCCCACTAGTCAGTCCAGTCCAATTTCAGAATAAGAATCTCAGTTTAGCTTTAGCCCTATCAGTTTAACTTAGTTCAGTACAGTATCTCAGACTCAGAGTTTCAGACTTAGGGCATGTCCTTGACCATCAAACAGGGTCATCTTGACCATTTCAGATTACATTAGTAGTTCAGTTCAGCTTACCTGTTGGTTACTATGTGTCATTTCAGTTCAGACTTTATATTCAGTTATGTTTCTCCCACTTACTCAGTATATTCAAAGTACTGACGTATACTTTTATGCTGTATCATTTCATGATACAACTGCAGGTTCTCAGATTCAGCACCGCTAGACGCCGCAATTCAGATTCTGCATCTCAGTAGTTGAAGTGTGAGTCCTCCTCATCCGAGGGCATTATTTCTTTCCTTCAGTCATTTATTAGTTTCAGTTAGACTTAGAGTTAGCTGGGGGCTTATCCCAGCAACTTCTCAGTTAGATGGCTTTCAGACAGACATGATTTTCAGATTTATCAGTATTAATCAAATGTTTTGAACTTTATGTTTTCCGACTTGTATTTCATAAATGCTCTATGATATTGTTTCAAGTTCCGATGTGCATGTTACTTAGAATACTAGTGAATGAAAGACCAGGGGTTGACTTGGGGTCACTTGTAGCGTTAAGTACCGTGTTATGCCCAAGGTGTAGGCTCGAGGCGTGACAGTTCGCTTGAGATGCTTCTAAGTAGGAGATCAAGTCCTTACAGTAAGTGATTAATGGTGAATTTACGTGTTTCTTAGCCATATTTTGCTCATACTTTACTATGTTTTGAGAACAAATTGTGTGTGTGTTTGGATGTGTTTTATGATATATTTGTGAAAAAGAGCTAACGCACATGATTAGATGCTTTTAGGGCTTAAAGTGATGAAATTGGGCTTAAATATGGCTTAAAAGTGCAAGAATGGCAAAACAGGATTGACAAGATGAAGTGATAGAAGTTGGAATCGCGCAGGAAGTCACACATATTGGTGCATTGAGAAGCGCGACATGCCAGTGATGCAGAGCATTGAGAGGCGCGACGCGTCACATGGTGCCAGACGGTCAGAAAGACAAATCCTAATTCAACTAGGAACAAAAGCTGCAAAACCTAATCCCAATCCATGAAGGAACAATGAAGGATTAATCTACTATTATAAATACCCTTTCATAACATGCTTTAGGTGTCTCTTTTTCATCCAACATACTTTAGAGTTTACAATTCAATTGTTACACAATTTATACTTTGAGAATTTGTGTAATAGTTAAGTTGACAATTGTTGGAATTTCATCAAGTTCTTGTGATTTAATATAGTCTTGGAGATTTTTCACTTAATTAAATATTCTCATAAGTATTTCATTATGATTTCTTTTACATCTTTTATTTGGTTTCTCATAAACACGAGCGGCTAAATCTCTTAGGCTAGGGTTGTGGGAACCATGATGGATTAAAAAATGTAAACACAATAAAATAGTGATTCTTGAATGGTGAATTGAGTGAATTGTTATTCTCTTTGTTTTAATTAAAATTTTAGCGGTTGCAAACATTGAAATGTGCCCGTATCTTCAACTTGCCTGATCAAGGAGGTTGAAGTTAGAAAAAGAGAGTAACAATGGTAATTTAAGATTAATAATTCTCATCTAATTAACTTGAGCTTCAACCGGGGATAGTTAAAGTCAAGACTTATTGCAAAGCTAGACTATACACACTTTTGAGATTGAGAAGAGATGGGTGGAAATCATCTATTGTCTATTGGCACACATAACACATGCACTTTGAGACCGAGAGGACATAAGTGTAATTCTTAAGTAGATAAACTATTAGATGTACTAAACGTAAGTCTTATACGAAATTCACCAGGGCTTTTCCGTAATTCCTAAGCTCCTAAGGCCTAAAGTACCTTATTTTAAGATCAAAATAGTATGTTTTAAGAGGGGTTAAGACATTTTGAGTCTATTCTAATTCATGCATGCGAGCTTAGAGGTTTAAGAGATGATCAAGCCGAGTTTCTTCAAAGTTATTTCTCAATTCTCATTGGGCAATCAAGGAAGTTGTGAAATCAGATCTCTTTAGGTATGTAAGGATATGAATGGGTGGAATAGTCCACACCCATGCCCAACTCTCTCTCAATTCATGAAAATTCTAATTGATGAATTTATGAGATTTTTTACCCAATGTGTGAATTTCTAAAGTATCAATCTTGGGTATGATCTAAAGATGTTTTAAATGTTGAATTATGATTAATGGGTAGATTTTACAATGTTTTAAATTATAAACTATGTTTTCAAGTTTTCTAAATTTTGATGCCCATTCATGAAAATTCATGAAAGTTGAGATCTATGAGATATGTATTCAAGCATGATGAGATGATTATGAAGAAAGTATAATATCGAATTACCCATGTTTATGTTCATGTTTTAAAAGTGAACCAAGTTGATTTCAAGCATGTTTAAGTGATGGGAAATCCCATATGATCAAGTATATTTCATGATTTATCTAAACTTCATGTATTAGCTTACCACATGGATTTTGGAGTCTAGACTCCCATTATGTTCAACTTGTGGTATGATTTGAGTCAAGGCTCCTCATGTTATAATTTTAGATTATGCATGTATGTTATTATTCAACATCATCACTAGACTATGGTCAACTTCGTTGAAAAACGATGGACAACATATATATATTTTTGGGAGTAGTGTCTAGCACCGAGTAGGCTAAGGGTCAGTCAACCAGATGCCTCTGAATTATGCGCCAACATAGGTATGTTCAGATTATTGGGACCTCCCTTATGAGCTTCCCCTGCCCCCAAAGGGACTTCAACTTGATATCGATGTCATGATAGAGTCCTTAGCCCTAGCAAAGCTTTGGATGGCTCTGCCCACTTGACTGTGATAGTCGAGACCACATAAGCTCTATCGTGGTAATGTCGGTTATATGGTGAGTCTCCCATTGTTTCTCATGATTTTAGTTATGCATGTTCATCAGTCATGATATTATATTTTCAACAAGTTTGACCCAATGTTTAGTTTTACTTATGATTATCAATTTTCAGCTTTGGGTCTTTCGATTCAGTTATGATATTAAGTTATGTTCAGATCATGATTTCAAAAAATAGCATACAAGCCCTACTCACAGAATCTTATCTTGATTTTATTTATATTATGCATGATTTTATCTACTTGGCGATTTTACTTACCTTGCATACTCGGTACATTCCACGTACTGACCGCATACTCTATGCTGTATCGTCTTATGATACAGGCTTTGATATCCAGGTTCAGTCTCGCTGCTAGTTAGATTTTAGGAGTTATCATTTTCCAGTCTCAATTGGCGAGTCCTCATCTTTCTAGGGACCTTCTTATTATTTATGTTATGTATTTTCAGTTGTCAGACTATAGTGAGTTAGTTGGGGTCTTGTCCCATCAACTCGTCAGTATTAGAGGTTTTTCAGAGATAGTATGTATTCAACTTCAGGTTTATATATGTATTCAGATGTTATGTTATGTTTAGACTTCCTCTATGCTATTCATGTTGATCTTCCATTTTATTTGAATGAGTTAGATGTTATGTTCATGCCATGGGTCGACTTGGAGCATCTCGGGGTTCTTTGTCCCGTGTCTTGATCCAGGCCTATGTCCGAGTCGTGACAAACTTGGTATCAGAGCATTAGGTTTTAAAGTGTCCTAGAGTGTTTGAAAGTCGCGTTAAGTAGAGTCTTTTTCATGGGTGTGAAGCGCTCCACACTTATGACGAAGAGGCTACGAGATGTTTAGGAAATGTTCCATTCTTTCATGATCTGTGTCGTGTAGTGAAGTGTCTCTCTATCCTTATAACTCGTGCTATACGCATTTGCAGAATCATTCCTCCAGCAGAGTTAATGGAAGAAGAAACAGAAGCGAAAATGGCCATGAGAATGGCAACAGAGATGGGCACCAACAGGCCCCACTAGCCCATGAGGATCATGTACCCCAGCCGGTTGCCCATGCAAAGTTCAGGGAAGCCATTCAGATGTTAGCACAGGCCTTGACCGCCCAAGTCAATCAGTAGGCGGTAGCGCATGTCCCTCAGAACAGGAATGCGACGGTGGAAAGAGTTAGAGATTTTCTGAGGATGAACCCTCAAGAGTTTCTTGAATCAAAGGTGGACGAGGATCTACATGAGTTCATTGAGGAGGTTTTGAAGATTACCCAGATTATGGGGGTGCCTATGGAGGAGTGCGCCGATTTAGCCTCGTACCAGTTGAAGGGGGTCGCGCACATTTGGTTCAAGCAATGGAAGGATAGTAGGGCAGTTGGAGCAGGCCCTATCAGTTGGGATGAGTTTCATGCCATTTTTCTGGATTAGTTCTTCCCTCGGGAGATGAGGGAGATCAAAGCAGCCGAGTTTGTGAATCTAAAGCAAGGGAAGATGACTGTTCAAGAGTATGTCTTGGATTTCACTCGTCTATCCAAGTGTATACCTGAGATGGTGGCGGATCAGATAGCCCGAGTGAGCAGGTTTGTACATGGGATAACAGACTACTTGGTCAGGAATTATCGGACCGCGATGCTTCTTTAGGACATTGACTTTGCTTAGATAGTCTTGTACGCCCAATAGATGGAGGCTGTGCAGATTAGTGAGAGGGAGAGAGAGGCCAAGAGGGCTAAGATTGATAGCTTCGGATTCTCCTAGTAGAGACCTAGTGGGCACCGTCAGTAGTCCCACCAGAGATCTTCAACCCCAGCACCTTCGGCTATAAGTGTGCTATCTAGATCCAGGCGCGATCAGAGGGGACGAGTATCAGGCTTGAGAGGTTAGAGTAGCAGACCCGCAGAGATCAGCAGATGTGGCTGGAGACACACGGGTCGGTGTTTGGCGGGTACAAGTACTTTCTTTGGGTGCGTGAAGCCTGGACATATGCTTAGAGACTTCCCAGCAGCTAGACAGGGTCATGATAGGGGCCGAGGCTTGACCTCCAGTTCAGCAGCTCCACCAGCACGCCCAACTCAGCAGGGGACATTTACTAGTGCTGGTGGTGGTTAACGTCTAAATAGATTTTATGCCCTAGCATCTCGTCAGGAGCAGGAGGTCTCCCTAGATGTAGTTACTGGTATGTTACGAGTATTCCAACTTGATGTATATACATTGTTAGATCCAGGGGATACTTTATCTTTTGTGATGCCCTATGTTGCTAGTAGTTTCGGAGTCAGTCCCGAAATCTTGTCAGAATCCTTCTCAGTCTCTACTCCAGTTGGTGATTCAGTTATAGCTAGACAGGTATATAGAAATTTCCCTGTCATAGTTCTTCAGAAAGTCATCTCAGCAAATTTAGTAGAGTTAGAGATGACTGATTTTGGTGTTATCCTTAGCATGGATTGGTTATATGCATTTTATGCCTCAGTATATTGTAGAACCCATGCAGTAGAGTTTAGATTCTTGGGTGAACCAGTTTTTGAGTGGAAGGGTAGTTCAGTTGTGCCTGTAGGTCATTTCATTTCCTACCTTAAAACCAAAAAGATGATTTCTAAAGGTTGCGTGTACCATCTAGTTAGAGTTAAGGATGCTACATCCAAAACCTCGACTATCTAGTCAGTTCCAATAGTGTGTGAGTATCTGGAGGTGTTTCCAGATGATTTACTAGGAATCCCTCCCGAGCGGGAGATCGATTTTGGTATTGACCTTCTTCCCAATACTCAGACTATATTTATTCCTTCTTACAAAATGGCTCCAACTGAGCTAAAGGAGCAGTTGAAAGACCTCTTGGACAAGGGATTCATTAGACCTAGAAAATCCCTGTGGGGTGCACCAATTCTCTTTGTCCGCAAGAAAGATAGTTCTCTTCGTATGTGCATTGATTATTAGCAATTGAACAAGGTCACCTTCAAGAACAAGTATCCTCTCCCCAGGATTGATGATTTTTTTGACCAGCTTCAGGGTGGTAAGTGCTTTTCTAATATAGATCTCAGATCCGGATACCATCAACTCAGGGTTTGAGAGAGTGACATCCCAAAGATAGCCTTCAAAACTCGGTATGGTCACTATGAGTTTGTAGTTATGTCTTTTGGATGAACGAATGATCCTGCAGATTTTTTGGATTTGATGAACAGGGTGTTCAATCCATATTTGGATATGTTCGTGATTTTGTTCATAGATGACATCCTTATATACTCTCGGAGCGAGGAGGAGCATGTCGATTATTTGAGGGTGGTGCTAAAGACTCTGAAGGATCGTCATTATCTGCTAAATTTAGTAAATATGAGTTTTGGTTGAACTCAGTGGCATTTTTAGGTCATGTGGTGTCAAGTGAGGGTGTACAGGTAGACTCTCAAAAGATAGAAGCGGTGAGGAATTGGCCTAGGCCAGTGAATCCTTCGAATATCAAGAGTTTCTTGGGTTTAGCTAGTTACTATCGGAGGTTTGTTGAGGGGTTTTCATATGTTACAACACTGTTGACCAAATTGACCAGAAGAAAGTGAAGTTTTAATGGTCGGAGGCTTGTAAGAAGAGTTTCCAAGAGTTGAAGATCCGACTCACCTCAGCACTGGTGTTAACCCTACTCGAGGGTACCAATGGGTTTGTGGTATATTGTGATTCTTTGAGGTTCGACCTTGGTTGTGTATTGATGCAACACGGTAATGTTATAGCATATGCTTCCAGGCAGCTAAAGGTTCATGAGAAGAATTACCCAACCCATGATCTTGAAGATATAGAGACACTATTTGTACGTGGTTCATGTAGATGTGTTTACGGACAATAAGAGTCTACAATATGTGTTTACTAAGAAGGACCTAAATCTACTCTAAAGAGGTGGTTGGAGCTATTCAAGGATTATGATATGAGTGTCCTTTACCATCCGGGTAAGGCTAATATAGTAGCAGATTCTCTTAGTAGACTTTCTATGGAGAGTGTGTCCCATGTAGGTGAGGAGAAGAAGGAGTTAGTAAAGCATGTGCATCGACTTGCACGGTTGGGAGTTCATCTGGTTGACTCAATTGATGGTGGAGTTATTGTTTAGAATGGATCAAAATCATCTTTAGTGACTAATGTTAAAGCTAGAAAACATGAGGATCCTATTTTGGTAAAGTTAAAGGAAGCCATTCAGAATCAGAAGGTGGAGGTCTTCTCCAAAGGGGGAGATGGTGTGCTTCGATATCAGGGTCGTTTGTGTGTTTCGGATGTTGATGATTTGAGAGATCGGATGTTGCATGAGGCTCATGGTTCCAGATACTCTATACATCCAGGTGACACCAAGATGTACCATGACCTACGGGAAGTCTATTGGTGGAGTTACATGAAGAAGGACATAGCATAATTTGTGGCTAAGTGTCCGAATTGTCAACAAGTGAAGGTTGAGCATCAAAGACCTGGAGGTATGCTTCAAAATATTAGTATCCCTACTTGGAAGTGGGAGGGAATCTATATGGAATTCATCATAGGGTTGCCTCATACTCGCCGATAGTATGACTCTATTTGGGTGGTTGTGGACAGGTTGACTGAGGTAGCTCATTTCTTACCAGTTAAAACCACTGATTTAGCAGAGGATTATGCTAAATTATACATTCGGAAGTTAGTTCGGTTGCATGTATTTCCCTTTTCCATCATATCAGATAGTGGTACTCAGTTTACCTCCCAGATTTGGAGATCGTTTTAGAAGGGACTTGGTACTCAGGTTAAGCTTAGCATAATATTTCACCCGCAGACAGATGGTCAGGCAGAGCGGACCATTCAGACTCTTGAGGATATATTGAGAGCGTGTGTGATTGACTTCAAGTGTAGTTTGGATGATCATTTTCCTCTCATTGAGTTTGCATATAACAAAAGCTACTATTCCAGCATTCAGATGGCTTCGTTTGAGGCTCTGTATGGGCGAAGATGTAGATCACCTACTGGTTGGTTTGAAGTCAGTGAAGCTGTGGTGATAGGTCCAGATTCAGTTCATGAGGCTATAGAGAAAGTTCAACTTATAAGGGAAAGGTTGAAAACTGCTCAGAGCCATCAAAAGTCATATTCAGATGTGAGGAGGAGAGAACTCGAGTTTTAAGTCGATGATTGGGTGTTTCTAAAGGTGTCTCCCATGAAGGGAGTGATACGATTTGAAAAGAAAGGGAAACTCAATCCCCATTATGTTGGCCCATACCATATTATGAAACGGGTTGGCAAGGTAGCGTATGAGTTGAAATTTCCCTCAGAATTAGCTTTAGTCCATGAAGTTTTCCATGTATCACTCTTAAAGAAGTGTTTGGGTGATCCAGCTCTAGTTGTTGTGAAGAATAGCCTTAGTTATGAAGAGATTCCGTGGAGATACTGGATCATCAGGTTCGTAAGCTCAGAAACAAAGAAGTAGCTTCAGTCAAGGTTTTATGGAGGAATCAGCATGTTGAGGGAGCTACGTGGGAAGCTAAAGCAGATATGATGGTTAAATACCCGTTTCTATTCCCTTCCGGCTCAGTTTAAGCTTGAGGTATCAGTTTCCTCGTTAGTACTCTATTCAGTTTCATGTTCGGCTCATATACCCCAGTTTCTTTCATGTTAATGAAGTATGTGTGATTCAGGAATTCAGTTCAGTCATGTAGTTCGAATCGGAGTCAGTCACTCCGTCAGTTTTCAGCATGTATGTTCAGTATTTGAGTTTGATGACTGCATTTCTCTGCTTTTCATTATGTTTTCCCACATTCGAGAAAGAATATTCCCAAGGGGGAGATATTGTAATACCCCAAAAACCCTAATATCACACCCGGGAGTTGAAACGGAGAAAATAGGAATTTCTGCACTAGGTCACGGGACGAGTTGTCCCATGACCCGTCAGGAACACCACGAGTTGTTAAGTGACTCATGGGGAAGGGTTTGGACTTGGTTGAAAATTTAGGATTTGAGGTGACCACGTGTATGACCACGATTCATGGTCAACAACCATGAGTCGTTATGTTAGCCGTGGCCAAGGGATGCTGGAAAGATGAGAAGTTCCGGCAGTGGTAGTAATGGGTTGGTCACTACGATCGTGGTGTCCCTCGTGGTGACCCTCAGAAGAGTCTTGACAGTGTAAGCAACGAATGGCATACCACGAGTCATCCAGTCCCTCGTTGGGACTGGCAGTATGTTTTTCCCTGCAAATTTATTAAGGGCTTTTCCATAAATCCTAAGCTCCTAAGGCCTAAACTACATTTTAAGCTCAGAATAGTATGTTTTAAGAAGGAATAAGCCATTCTAACCCCGAAAGTGCCTAAGACTAGACCGGGGAATTTAAAAATGGAAGTTGGCAAAAGTTTGGAAAATTATCACAGAACGGGTCATGTAACAGATCATTGGTTCCACCAATGATCCGTAGAAGGTATTCGTGGTGAGGTACACCAGGGTCGAAGTTGGAAGTAACGGGTCAAGGAACGACCCGTGGGTTGATATCACGAGTCGTTATTTGAGGTTGTGGTGAGACTAATCCTTAGTCTAGGAGGAAGTAACGGGTCATAGGACGACTCGTCGTGAGTAACAACGGATTGTGGTAAGTAACCGTGGGAAGGAGTACAAAAATATCAAGTCGAGGTGATGAATGAAAACATCGATTCATTGAAAGGAGGCACGAGTTGTGGTGTGGCTCGTGGGAAGGCCCAGGTGCTAGTCTTCAAGGGGAAGTAACAGGAGGATCCAACTGACCATCTTCTGATGCAACGAATCATCCTGTCGAGTCATGATGTTAGAATCTGAGAAGTTAAAATTTGGCAGTGGATGTAACGATAGATACCACCAGACGTGGTATCCTGGTATGACCCATAGGATCACCCGTGGTCACTGACAGTGCGAATTTTAAGGAAATTCATTAAGGGTATTTTCATCATTCCTAAGTCCTATGGTCCTAAATTATGTCGTTTAAGGAACGCAATGCAGTGTTTTATGAGGGAAAAATCTATCCTAGGCTCATTCGCATCCATGCATGCATATTGAAGGGGTTTAGGAGGTGATTGTCACGCCCCGCCTTGGGAGGCATGACTGGAACCTGGTGCCCTACTAAGACCTGAACTGCTGGACTGCTGAGCCTAAGCACTTCTGGTGCCAGGCTGGCTCTAACTCTGGGTTCATGGAACCAACAGGCTATATAACGGCTGTAAATATAGCCTCCGGCCGACTAGGCCTATATCCACCTGTAAGCAAACAACAGCTAACCAGAACAACAGTAGTATGAAGGAACCTATGCAGGCCGACAAGGACACCATGTTGTCTAGTTACTTCTGAATCAAGAAAATAGGTGCTAAACTGCTACGTGACCGACAAGGTCACCACTACCAACTAAATGAGGCCCCACACGGCCATTATAAACAAACTAAAACATACACATGGCCTCACACGACCGGTACAGCTAACCACAGGGAATATACAATTTGCAAGCCTCTAAGAATACTGATAATATGGTCGGGACAGGGCCCCGACCTACCCATACTGTCCAAAAAAATAAAAGGAATAAACCTCTAGCTATCTAGCTCCGGATGACTAGAGCTGGTGACTCTGTGTGCCGACTGGAATCAAGAGGGATCGGCTCCTCATCTATGAGTACCAGCAGGCAAGTAATGCAGCACCCCAAGCGGGAGTCAGTACCGCTGTTACTGAGTATGCAAAGCAAGAACTGGAAAATAACTGAAGACAACCAATATAACTGATAGTACTGAAATAGAAAGAAATAGACTGTAACTGACTGAAAGTACGAGTTCAAGACTGTCCGCAACTATGCTGAAAGGAGTAGGAGTCATACCTGGAAATGTAGCGCTCTACTGTCGATCTATTCATATCTAACGTAGCATGGCATAATATAACATGACATA
>JACEIK010004455.1:81470-109415 GCA_018107945.1 Datura stramonium
ATTGTTCCTCATGATTTCAGTTATGCATGTTCATTAGTCATGATATTATGTTTTCAGCAGGTTTGACCCAATGTTCAGTTTTACTTATGATTATTAGTTTACATCTTTGGGTCATTTGATTCAGTTATGATATTCAGTTATGTTCAAATCATGATTTCAGAAAATAGCATACAAGCCCTACTCACAGAATCTTATCTTGATTTTATTTATACTATGCATGATTTATGATACAGGCTCCGATATCCAGGCTCAGTCCCGCCGCTAGTCAGATTTTCAGAGTTAGCATTTTCCAGTCTTAGTTGGTGAGTCCTCATCTTTCGAGGGCCCTTCTTATCAGTTATGTTTCGTATTTTCAGTTGTTAGACTATAGTGAGTTAGTTGGATCTTTTCCTATCAACTTTTCAGTATTAGAGGCTTTTCAGACATCGTATGTATTCAACTTCAGGCTTATGTATGTATTCAGATGTTATATTATGTTTATACTTCCACTATGTTATTCATGTTGATCTTCCGTTTTATTTGAATGAGTTAGATGTTATGTTCATGCCATGGGTCGACCTGGAGCCTCTCGGGGTTCTTTGTCTCGTGTCTCAATCCGGGCCTATGTTCGGGTCGTGACATTTAGTCTATTAATTAATCATATTTACTCCAGACTTCACATAAATTACGTAATAGTTTCATCATAGAACAACTGCTTTATAACATTATTTCTCAAGTAAATATGCCTATTTTAGCCATTGAAAATTTTATTTTTGTTACTTCCATGGAAACCATAATATATAAACATAAAATATTAATTTTATTCCAATTCAAATACTCACTAAGAGGTCTCTTAACCAGTTAGCCTTATCACCAACCAACTTCAAAATTTAAATTTCAAATTAGTGGATTTTATCTCATCTGAAACTGAATCCACTTAACATCATTATTTTTTTCTTCTCTAATCTTTATTCTCAAAGTCATTGCAAATAACATGAGTATAAGTATGAAAAATATTACCATTTTTTAAAATAAAAAAATATTCTTCAACAAACTTAACAACAATTTTTTTCCTAACAATGAATTCAATCCTATCACACTGTTAGTCACCATAAATCTGTATATGCAGCATTTATTTACATGCAGTCAAAAAACTCTTAGATTCCACCTTTTTTTCTTAAAATCATGTAGCACAACCTTAGCAAGATACCCCCACACTTTCTAATATTTCAGTATAGGGGTTAACTTTTTCTATTTTTTATTTAACATATAAATTTATACATAAAGAATATATCAAAACTTTATCTTAATTTCTCAACAAATATNTCTTAATTTCTCAACAAATATACTTTTGCATATCTAAAGAAATTATTTATAATGTGACACAATAACATATTTCACCTCTAATCATTATTTAATTAAGTCTCAAAATTAGTACAAATTAATTCTAATAATTGAGATACTCTAAAACACAAATATGTAATTTCTTAAAATTAAGATAAAATAAAATATACAAGTCTAGCATGCCATAAATCATATAGATTAATAAAGTAAATATAAGAATTAATATTTTCATCTTAAAAAAATATGAAGCACATATAAATCAAGGTTAGATTATTCACAGTCCACAAACATGTGAATTAAACTAACACATTATCAAACTCAAATAAAACCTTTCATTCATTGTTTTCCACATAATCTCAAAAGAATCAAAATGGTTCATATATTAGGAATATATACCACCTCAGTTAATGCCAATATTTTTCATATGTGAGTTTAATAAGATAGAACTTTTTCATTCCAAGAACTTTAATAGTTCTAGAATCACGAACATAAGATTATTTTTCTTCTTCAACTCGGATGTAGAACACAGTAATATTAGTTAGCACAAATGCTCTCAACAACACCAAAATCTAACACCCAATCTCTCACATTGGCCATAACTTCACTAGAGAATTGACCACAACAAATATATCACCCGCTTAGTCAAATTTATTTATTTTTCTTAACGGAATTATCATTTCTCTGAATCTTCTTTTATATTGAGGGATATGTTGGCTTAATTTACCACACACAGATTGATTACAAATATAAATATATGGTATAATCACATACGTTATTAGCATTTTGGTGAAGCACAAGAAGACATTGCTTTAAAATATTTCTCAGATATTTTTTAAATTATTTCTGCTTTAGGAGAAAATTTTAGAGTTTTATTACTTCAGGAGTAGATTTCAAATTCTTACTACTTCAGAAATAAATTTTAGAGTTACTACTTTGGGAGTAAATATCAAGATTTTACTAAGTATTATCACATTCACTTCAGGGACTGGATTTATATTAGATCTATATTTATAGAATTTATCATAAGTTTTCATTCTTCGAGAGTGATACATAATCATGTAAATGCGTCTTAATCATATTAAATTTTGATAGTTTAAAACCTCTTTTAATATATTACTACTTTGGGAGAAAATTGAGGTATGCATATNCATATAACATAGAGATTTTCTAACATATTTTCAGCTGTAATTATAACAAACCTATAAAAATATTATCACTTCTAGTGATCATATACTTCTTGCAAATTCTCATTCTTACTCATTAATGAATATCAAAATTAATAACATCATATATTTTCAAAATATTATTCTTCTGAAACAAATATGTTTCACAATATTGTTTTTCTGGAATAAATGTGAGGCATGAATTGCCAAGTGAATTAATAAGTCCTTCCTCAGATGCATAAATAAAATTGATATCGTTATTAGAAAAGACATAAATATCAAGAAATACAACCCTTTATCTTTTCAAAGAATCTTTGATTTTTCTTACCCTAGATCTTTTTAAATTGAGTACTTTGTCATGACCCAAGTGACCATGAATGATACCCACACTAATCCCTCGGTGGGCGAATGATCATTTTTCCGCAAATCCAACACTCATGCATTTATTTTTATCATAAAGATGCTCAAGAAATAAATAATTAAATCAATAGCGAAAGACTAATCTATTACATATTCCAAAATACGAAATTCATTGTACAGGACTCTAACCAAAAAGTCTACGAGAGAGAGAGAGAGAGAGAGTAATAATAAAAGAAACATAAACAAATCTGGAATGAATAGACATCTGAAATAAAGAGGATCCTTGATGTGCCGTGATTATACAACACTTTATATGCTTAAAGCACAGAAAAATGCTAATACTTAGGCATATTTATATGGATATGATGTGTTTTGTTGATTGTGTAGGAAAACAGGTTCCCAAAGTTTGACTTAAGAAAAGAATGAAAAAGGTAGGAAGTGGGTCTGACGAGCCATGGTACGAGTCGTACCTTGTTGGTATGATCCGTCCTGGGGCTTAGTGGTGAGAAATAGAATATGATCATAAGGACACTAAGAAGTGTCACGACTCGAGTCTACACCCTGGACACTACATGATACTTAGAGTCACGAATAACCCCAAGCGAACTCATGACATAGCATATAACTAATATAATGGAATTTAAATAAAAATTGAGCTAAAGCACAAGTATCATTCGTTATAGGAAATTTAAATACTCCAAACTGTCAATAACTATCAAAGATAGAATACCATAACTATGTCTAAAAGCCTCTACTAAAGATGAGTTGCTTGGACAAACCCCCAACTAACTCGTATTTCTGAAACTAAAACTAAAATGACTAGTACTGAAAATGAATCCATGATCCTCGGAAGATGAGGACTCACCCAAGAGTATTGCGGTGCTGAATCCGATGGAGCACTAACCATGCTGCTGGGCCTAAGAACCTGAACCTATATCATAAAATGATATAGCATAGAAGTATGTATCAGTAATTTGAATATACTGATTATGCGAGAAGGAACTAAAACATTTATATATACCGAGTAATAGTAAGCTATATTGAAATACTACAAAAATAAACCAAACACTGAAGAAACTAAACTGAATTGAAATCATAACTGGATTGGACTGAACTATGCTATACTGTGGTGTGGGAGAGACTATAACCAACATGTAATCACGTAATCCAAACATGGAGTCCGATGTATACCCCCATCGGAGAAGGCCCATTATACCTTGCCAGGGTATAGTAGCTGAATTGGGTGATCACTGCTGAAGCCCATTTGGACTAATAACCTACGGTGACGATGTAGTTCCGGGAACCTGTGTGCACTGAAACCCATCCTGCTCGGTGCTAAGTACTACTCTCACTATAAACCCTAACCGTGTCTAACTGTGCTGATAGCTCGAACTGATGTCCTAAGACTTAAGTCAGAACTACTTGTCTGGAAGTATTTTGAGAGTCTAAGGATTTAAAAGAAACTATATCCTAAGACTCCTCAGAGTTGATTTATTTGAAAGCGTCGTAACGGTCTAAAGAACAACTAACAAACTGATGAACTAATCCTACAAAATTTGCTGGGTTTCTCAAAGACTAATAATAGTCAAACTAATCAGTTGACATTTCTGGAGAATGCTAAGTATACTGGGTATTGACTGGATTTCTGAGACTGAATATACTAAAGATTAACTTCTGTTCAAGTGTTTGTACTAATCATTCAAGAATTGAGTAAAATTTACTATAAATAGTAATATTTCTGTCTGAGTCTAAATCATGCAAGTTTTACTGAAATTTATGCTAAAGATTAAGACTAACATAGCAAACTGAACAAATAAACTAGGGCATGAATTTCAACTACGAATACTCATATAAGCTAAGAAAATTAAACAGATTAAGGAGTTTATTTATAACTAAAAACCCGAGCTTCTACTATTCTGCAGGGTGATGAGTTGGTAAATTCACCAACTCATTGAGCCCTTAAGCTTGAGTTTTGCTTATTTTTTTGAGTTATTTATGTGGGTTTTATGTCCTTTTTTTCTTTTTTTTGTGTGCAGATGCCTAATGTGAAGAAAAGAGCAATAAATGGAGCAAAAAGACGAAAGTGAGCTGAAATTCAACGTTCCACCGAAGAAGACCGGCGAAACGCCGGTCAAAAGACGATTACCACTTCCTCTGGAAAACAAGCCACCAATGAATTGCAGGTTTCAATGGCGACTCGCCAGTTCAACCACCAAATGGCACCTAATTTGCTGGATTGAAGGGCAAAAGATCGGTGGTGCACGGATGGAGATCAGTGAAACATCGACGGAAACACCACTGACTACTGGAATGTATTAAGAAACATATAATGTAGCCGGAGGTCCGAAAATTGCAACCGGTGAACCACCGGTAGTCTCGCTGATTCTAGAATGCTGCTTAGGGGCAAAATTTTCCAGCACAGAAAAGAGAGAGAAGATGCCTCTATTTTCTTGGATATAAATTCTAGAGAAAGTACTGTATACTGAGCATATCATAGCATAGCATATCATATCATCTTTTTCCTTTCCTAGCTTTAGAACATTCCTTTGGCAGAGAAAAGGAGAATTTGATGGGTAGAATTTGAAAAGTACTATTCTCTTCTTCTTCTTCTTAATAGCAAGGTACTACCATTATTGAAGACTACATGTGAACTTGATTTTACTACTTTGTTATTTAATTCAATGAGTTTATTGCTAAATGTTCTTTTGAATTTCTTAATCATGAGTAGCTAAATCATTAACTAGAGGTGTGCGATGATGAATGCTTAATTAGAGTGGGTATTGCTAGAGTCATGTCAATATTATTTAAATAAGATTAAATCTGTTAGATTCTCTTCAATCTATAATGGAAGATCATTTATTATGATGTGGGTCTAATTGTTCTTACTTGATTGTTGCTTGTAAAACAATAACTAAGTATTAAAAGAGAATTTAATGGTGGGTATGGATGAGAGATTGTGAAATTGGGCTAGAAATAGCTAAAATTACATTCTATTCCTAATTAGTAGCTAATAGCTAGAATTTAATGCAGCTACTAATCCAAATCTGATCGGGTTGAGATAATGGTGGCTAGAGGTTTGATAAAACTCTAGTAAGAGATATTTATAAAGCTGAAAAGCAGTAAATACCCATTTTCCTGAGATTATTTACACTAATTGAACTTATGAGATGAACTAGCATGTCTTTATCGAGTTCGTGTATCATCTATACCACACCTTTAGTCTTTCACATTCTTGTCAACAACCTTGGTAATTTTTCTATTGTAGGTAACCAAATTAGCAATCATATTCTATTCCAAATTCTCATTTCCCCACAACTTGTTTATTTTTATGTTAAGCTAACTTCAATTTCTCAACCGACACTTGTAATTATCACTCACTAATCCTTGTGGGATTCGACCCTGATACCCGTCGGGTTACTTGTTTTGATACAGTGACTGTGTAGACCCTTTATATGGGGAGTATATTTTGGACGTTATCAAAAATGGGGCCGTTGCCGAGGACTAGCACTTGATATTCTTGTGTTGATTGTTAACTTAAATTAGTTCCAAACCACAGTTGTTGCTACTAACCTATCGCTGTGTGGCTCATGAGCAGCTTCAGAGGATGGTCTCTTGTGTGGAGAGCATCAAGCGAGTAGACAAAATGTGGCATAGAGAGGGGAAGAAAGACGCAATGTTGCTGGTCATGATGAAGCAGATGGAGTTGTTGACGAACTATATGAAGGGTTTCCATGCAAGATACCACCAAGCCAACCATGGCGATGAGTATGCTTATCATGGAAATCAAGGTCAGAATAATGTTTGGTCGGTTGATACGAGTAGCTAGGAGAGCAATGAGTCAGTCCCACCCTATATGGAAAGTACTCTCGAAGTGGTGCTTGAAAAGGTCCTTTCAACTGAAGAGTGAATTCAGGATTGGCGGAGTAAACTATTGAACCTTTCAACCACCGTGAAGAGTCATGATGTAATAATTCAATAATTGGAGGATAGGATGAATGAGTTAGCATCTCAGGTGGTATCTCAAACAACAGAAACCAACACGTCCCCAACTCAGGCCATCGTGGACGATGACATATTCAAGTGGGAAATAGAGGAAGAGGTTATTGGAGAACTAATTGTTGATGTCTTTTTGAAAGGTGAAAAACTCGAGAAGGTTCATCTTGTGCGTAATGAGATAAGAAATTATCCTTTCCCACCAAGGAAGCTTGACTTGATATAAAGAATCATAAAACTTCTTCTTCACAACCATCTATTGTGACGTCGCCTAAGATGGAGCTCAAACCCTTACCCACTCAGCTATAATATGCATATCTGGGGGAGAATGCAATGCTCTCGGTTATCAAATGAGCAAAGCTCACCCCTTCGCAAGTAGAAAAACTGATTGTAGTATTGAAGAGGCACATTCAAGCCATATGATGGTCAATAGCTGATATCATTGGTATTCCTCCGAGGATTTGCACTCACAAGATTAATCTTAAAGAAAATTGCAGCCCATTAGTTGAGCATCAATGACGTTGAACCCACCTATGCAAGAGGTGGTCAAAAAGGAGATTATTAAATGGCTAGATGCAGGTGTGGATGGGAGCTCGGTGTAGTATATGCTATCCCAGGACGGTAGTAGGGTAAGCTCGGTGCAATGTGTGCCAAAGAAGGGAGGCATCACGGTTATTCGAATAAAAAGAATGAAATAATAGCCACTCGCCTAGTAAGCTGGATGGAGAGTTTGCATGGAGTACAGTAAGTTAAACTCCTGGAAAAAGAAGGATCATTTCCCGATGCCATTAATTGACCAAATGTTATTTAGTTTGGCCCTATAAGGATACTATTTGTTTCTTGGATGTATACTCGGGATACAATCAAATTTCAATTGTACCCAGAGGATCAAGAAACCATGTTTACATGTCCCTATGGCACTTTCGCATTCAAGGATGCCTTTTTGGTCTTGCAATGCCCCTGCCACTTTCAAAAGATGCATGATGTCCATCTTTTACGTATGAGTGGAGGATACTATGGAAGTCTTCATGGATGACTTTTCGGTTATGGGGACTCGTTTGATATTTATTTGACACATAGAGGAGGTATTAAAGAGATGTATTGAAACAAATTTGGTCCTTAATTAGGAAAAATGTCATTTTATGGTAAAATAAGGGATTGTGTTAGGACACAAGATTTCCGAAAAAGTAATTGAGGTGGATCAAGCCAAAGTGGACATCATTGCTCAGTTACCTCCATTGTACCTTTATGAAGGGAGTTAGGAGTTTCCTCGGACATGCGTGTTTATACCACCGATTTATTAAAAAGACTTCTCTAAGATAGCTCTCATCATCATTCGGCTACTAGAGAAAAAAGCAAAGTTCAATTTTGATGAAGAGGTTTGAAGGCTTTTGTGGAGTTGAAGGAAAGGTTGATTTCCTCTCCAATCATTATAACACTTGATTGAATTTAAAGCCTTTTGAGCTCATGTGCGATACAGTGGTGTGGAATTAGGGCTTGATCCTTGGTCGGTGGAGAGATAGAGATATTTCACCCAATCTACTATGCTAGCAAGGCTACCTGGATGATGCACAAACAAACTACACGATGACAAATAGGGAGCTACTCGCTATTGTGTTTGCATTTGAAGAAGTTTTGGGCATATTTGATAGGAGCGAGAGTGGTGGTGCACACGAGATCATGCAACACTTAGTATTTAATGGCCAAGAAGATGCTAAGCCAAGATTGATCGGGTGGATTTTGTTATTGCGAATTCGACTTTGACATGAAGGATCATAAGGAATATGAGAATCAAGTGACCGACCATCTATCACGCCTAGAGACAAGTGGGAAGCCGGAACACATGAGATCAACAATGTCTTTCCGGATAGGCGTATTCTAGCCGCAACCCACAAACTAACACTTTGTGGTTTTGCCAATTTTCCTAATTGCATCCAGCAACATTGTACCAGAAACCAGACTTTCAACAAGAAGGAGTTCATGCATAATATCTGGAAATTCTTTTAGGATTAGCCTTACCTCTTCCAAGTTGTGCGAGATGGTTTAATACGACGGTGTGATCCAAAAGTAGAGATGGTCCCAATTCTAGAGGCTTGTCATTCTTCAGTTGGTCATTATGGGAGTGTGCGGACAACAACGAATGTGTTACGGTGTGGGTTTATTGGCCTACATTACATCAAGATGCCCATGACTTTGTGAAGCAATATAGTCAATATCGAAAGGATAGGGAGTATTTCAAAATGGCATGAACTTCCCGCTAACACTTAGATATTAGAGGTTGAGTTGTTTGATGTATGGGGATCCAACCATGGGACCTTTTTTGAGCTCTTATGGAAACACATAAATCTTGGTAACGATTGATATGTCCCCCAAATGGGTGGAAGAGTTTGTTTGCACTACCAAATAATGAAGGGAGGAGGGTAACAACCTTTTTGAAGAAATATATTTTCTCACATTTTGATACTCCCAAAGACATCATTAGCGATGGAGTTCTCATTTTACAATCGAGTCGGTACATTTCTAGCTAAATATGGTGTGAAACACAAAGTGGCCACCCCTTATCACCCCCAAACCAGCGGACAACTAGAATTTCAAATCGGGAAATAAAATCCACTTGACTAAAACGAGTCGATATTGGAAGGATTGGGCGTGGAAGTTAGATGATGCCTTGTGGGCATATCATACGCTATTTAAAATGCCGATTGGAATGTGTCCTTATCATTTGGTGTTTATGCCATTTCCCTCCCTATTGAGTTAGAACACAAAGCTTTGTGGGCATTGAAAAACTTAAATCTTGAATGGGGAAGAGTTTTCCAAGGTCGAGTTCATAATCTACATGAGTTGGATGAATTCAAAATGAGGGCATATGAGAATGCAGCTATTTACAAAGCCAGAATGAAACATTATCATGACCAAAAAGTGTTTGCGGCGTAGTTTTGCTCTAGGAGTGGTGTTGTTCAACTCATGACTATGTCTATTCCACAGGGAAATTAAAGTCCAAATGGTCATGTCCTTTTAAGGTATCTCGGGTGTATGAGAATGGTGCCATAGAACTCAATGGAGAGAATGGTAGCAAGTTTTAAAGTGAATGACAACGAGTTAAAAGATATTTGGGGGGGTGTTGGAAGAGGTTGTCCAAACGAGAGGTTGTATATCTCGATGAACCATAGGTCCTGAGAGACCTTCGTCGTACCATGGCGTTAACTAAGACTCTTCTTAGGAGGCAACCCAAGCATTTTATTTTTCTAACTCTTCTTATGTATTGTTGTTTTAGTTTTCTAGGTTGGGTTAGTGAACTTCAAGAAGAGCGAGACGGGTTTGGTCGCACTAGACCGGCAAAATGCGAGGCGGCATTAGTGACGCCGGTGGGTCAGCAGGCGTGTCAGTGCACTGAAGGATTTAGGATAGTCGGAGGAGCCATCCATCGAGAAACACTTAGAAAGCCCGAACCACGGTTAGTCGCCGATGTCAACTAGTGTGCACAGGGAGTAGCCTTGTCATCGGCTTCTAAACTGGCGAAAACAAGATCCATTCGCCAAAATGTAGGTAAATCAACAATCCAGGTTTCCGAAGCTCAAATAGGTAATTTTAGCGGCAGTTACATCGGAGCGCCGGTCCCAGCGGCGTCGTTGGTGCACCCGAGTTGAAATATTTTCTCTTTTTCTAAAGTTTGACTAAACTTTTCCACTTCCCCACTTTTCATTTATCTCTTTCCCACCATCTTTCATTCCCTAAACAACCCGTTTTCCCACCTATCCTCCAGTAATGACCTTTATGTATCACCCAATCAAATTCCTCTTCTTTCAAATTTAAATACCACCATCCACTTTCACTCACCCATCTCTATCACTCCATTGTAATCTCACCATACATGGTAGCGGTACATCGGTTGTGGCTATTGCTTAATTGGTAAGGTCTTTGTCACTACGCTCTCTATGGTTTTGAGCTGTGGTGATATTCTCGGGTGTTTTATTATATACTTTTCTTTGCTATTTGTGGGTGGATTTTATTTTGTTTTTATGTGGGTGTCACATGGTGTTCGAGTGTAGATACGAATGGGACACCCTCAAAATTTACTTAATGATAGATAGCTTGACACCTTTCTTATGGTCTACTTGTCATTTTATTGGGTTAGGTCATGATTTGTGTACATCTATGTGAGGGAGGCTTGTGGGTTAATTACGGGTAGGCCACGGCGGACCATCGGTCGTGTTTTGGGAATCGGCTTGGTTGTTTATGATTGACACATCCCAATGTGCATGTTGGCATCACTTTGCGATGTATCGGCCTTCACGGATCCAGATCGACATTTCTTGACATGGCTGGCCCCGTCACGTACGATCTCCCAGGAGCCATTGCTTCACATCGGCGGCTCATTGGCGCTTCGCGTATCTGCGCGGGGTTTCGCCGATGGCTAGCGATATCTCTTGAGATAAAATTGTTGAATTTAATTCTATTCTTTTCCTTGATACGAGTTTCAAAATATACGCACCATTCTAAGCTTAGTTTGCGGCATCATAATACGTTTCCCCTTCAATCTCACCAAGGCCAAGCGGCTTAATACACACACCAACAATACACAAGCTCGGTTTGGATTGGAAAGAATGGAGAGTATTATGTGGCTTTCAAGGAGCTTGATGCATCCGTACGAAGCCTAATTTGAAGTGAACTCCTTTAAAAATGCCTTCCCGGATATCTACAACTGGTGGGGTGCGCGATTGGGGTCTATTCACCATGCACGTTGGCCTATATTTTCTAGAATTGGTATGGGAATTTGATGCTTCATACGGGGCAAGGCAAGATCCTCAAGCACAAAGGGCCAGCGTGTCATGACCAAAATGGGGCTAGAATGGAAACACGTGACATGGAGCACTCAGAGACCCAGAGTCGGCCCATGGCATATCATCCTCCTCTAACTCGATCAATGAGCGAATAATGCAACAATATATTCATAGCATAACATCGGAATCATCTAAGAAATCAAAGTGAATTATACATATGTCTAAAAAGCCTCTAAACATGACGAGTTGAGTAGGATAAGACCCCAACTAACTCAACAAAACTAAAGTGAAATACATATAGGAAATCTGAATAGTCTCATCCTCGGGAATGAGGACTCACACCAACAAAAAAGGTGCGGCTACGAAATTCGAACTATGAGGCAGGGCTAAATCTAAGATTTGGGTCACCGTATCATGAAAGCAATAGTATAGAGTATGAGGTCGATGCGTGGAGATACCGTATGCAAGGTTAGTAAAATCTCTCAAATAAGTAAAATCATTTAAGAACATGCATAATGTAAACATAAACATGGGAGTCTGAGATTAGGACTTGCATGCATCCTTTATGAAATCATGATCTTATCATAATATAACATATCCTCATAACATATCATAACATAATCGATTGACTCAAAGCTTAAATTTTATATTTATAAATAAAGATGAACATTGATTCAAACTTGCTTTAGAACATGCTTACATATGCAAATCTCATGAGTAATGAACATGCATAACTGAAATCATGTGGAATAATGGGAGACTCATCTATTAACCGACATATCACGATAGAACTTACATGGTCCCAACTATCACACTCAAGTGGGTAGAGGCGGTCAAAGCCTTGTCGAGGTCTAGGGACGATACCATGATATCAATATCAAGCTGAAGGCCCATTCGGGCATGGGAAGCTCACAAGGGAGGTCCCAAAGTCATAATGTATAAACCTATGTTGGCGTGTATTTACGAGGCATAGGGTGATCGACCCTTAGCACACTCAATGCTAGACAATACTCCCAAAAATATGCATATATTTCTACATCATTATTCAACGAAGCTCAACATCGCATATTATTAAAGCTCATAAATCAAATACATCTCAAAGCGGAAATCATGCATAAGAGAATCTTTAACTCAAACCATACCACAAAATGAAAGATAATTGGGAGTCTTCGCTCTAAAATCATGTGGTAAACTATGCATATGAAAAGATTTAACTCAAACATACCACAAGCTAAAAAATATAAGTAGGGCCTTTGCTCCAAAACCATGTAGTAAGCTTAATTTGAGATATCATCAATCATACTTAGACAATGGGCATTTCCCAAAGCTTTATCATACTTGAAAATACTCAATTCATATTGAAAATATTATTTTAAACATGGATAGATTGAAAATATACTTTTCATCATATTATCTCATCATCATCATACATTCATAACAAATCTCATCTTTCATGAACTTCTCATCAATGGGCTTTTTCATTCATAAAGCTAGAAACATGATTTTTAATTGAAAACATTATAAAACTCGCCCATGCTTTGTAATTTAATAGTAGAAACATATTTAAATCATACCCATGTAAAGAATTAGGAAATTCATGTATTGGGTTAAAACCCCATAGATTAGTCATAGATCATTCATGATTTAGAGAGGGATTAGGCATGGGTGTGAAAGGAATCACCCATTCATAACCCTACATACCTGCTGGTAGCTGATTCTTACACTTCTTTAGATGCCCAATAGGAAATTGAATAGAAATTGAAGAACACTAGCTTGATCACCTTCTCTAACCTTTCTACCTTTCATGCATGGATGAATGAGGCCTAAAATGAAATCAAACCCCTTTATAAGCCACTATTCATAACTCAAAATGACGTAGTTTAGGTCTTAAGAACTTAGAAATTATGGAAAAACCCTTACTAAATTCATAGAAAAATAACTTCCAAGTGGTCCCAACGAGGGACCTAACGACTCATTACCCTGGGCCACGACTTGTGGCATGATCTGTGAGGTACACTGCTCATCTGATCGTCTGGGCTCGTAACGGGCAACCTTACAACTCGTTACTGAATACACTACCTCCATGCCAATTATTTTCTCACTAGCTGACCACGACCCTCCCCACGAACCGTGGGGACTGACCACGACTCATGGGGTCCTTCCGTCGAGTACACTACCCTTCTTCCTTCTCTTTTCCTTCTAACCCACCCCATGACTGACCTAACGACTAGTGGGGCTTGACCACGAGTCGTGGTCATGCCCGTGGGGTCTCACTTCTCAAGTTTCTCATTAAATCCTTGGGCCTCCCCATGAGTCACATCACGACTCATGGGCTGCTCTCACGAGTCTCCTCATGATTCATTCTTAGTCTGATGCCAAATTTCAATTTTTTCACAGTTTCAACTCCCGGGTATGATCTTTGGGCTTCCGAGCATAACAACACAAATACATTACCATGCAAACCATCGGTTTGGGTGCGAGAGCTAGAGGTGCCTATAACTCCCGAGGCAATCAATTTGCTTTATTGGGTGGAGCCAATCCAATCACACTCAATATTCCGCGAGAAGGTGGAATACAAGGCGAATCAGTTCCAATAAGTAGCCAACATGATTGCACTTAGCCAACCACAATGGGCCATCTCTAGGGGTCTTATTCATCATCGTGACTTGAAGTTTGAAGCCTGCATGTGGTTAGATTTGGTTTGTTCACGGTTAATGCCTTCTCAGAATACAACAGAAGTCTTGAAGTTGCCACTATTGTAGCATGCATCATGGATCATATGCACATAAATGTGGGGAAGCTCATTGCCAATCAATTCAAATGAAAATCCAAGCAGCAGGCCATGACGTTGCTATTTTCAAGCCTCGTAAGTATGTTATATGTGTGGGCTGCATACCCTTTGTTCCGATAATTGGACATGACTGTACAGGCTGACAGTGTGATTACATTTGCTACTAAAACTGACAAAGATGCTCCAGCGATGAAGCGAGCAAAGTGTACAATGAGCAAAACTCCACCACCGTCTTCGGCGTCTTCTACCACATCACTGCACAGTTCCATCCAACTGTTGTCCCCGCCCCAACACCTTCGGATTTTCTCAAAATAGCATAAAGGACCCAAGTACATGAGAGCCAGCTTGTGAATCTGGCTAACGCTATCCCATCTATGATACAAATTGCCATCAAGAAAGCCATGCAACCCGCTAAAGATAAGTTGAAGAGCCTATGCTCCACAATTGAGGTCCTTGAGAGTAAAGTGATTTCCTTGAGAAGAGAAGTGGATGCACTCGGTGAACCTCCATCTACCAGCAACTCAAACCCTCCTAAACCTATAGCAGTGCCCGTGCAGTTTGAGGAACCCAGAAGTCCACTGGACGATTGGTGGGTGGGTTATGATAGCACGTTAGAAATAGTATCAGATGAGGAGTTATATCATACCCGACCACCACCACCTCTAATACTCTCAGTGTATGACGTAGATCCATAATGGGCACCTGGCGGAGTGGCAACAACTTCTTATCATGAGATTCGGACTCTGCCAGATAGATGGGTGGTGCCAGAACCCCGAAAACCAGTGGAACTCCCACCTGATCCACTGTTACCAACTGCTGAAGAAACAACTTCTTGGCAATTTGACGCAGCCTCACGTTCTTAGAAGCCTCAGCACGACCACTAATTCAATCAGGAAGCCTCCTTCACCTTATTATCTATGATTTTTGCTACATTGGAGGAAATATCTGGTTGTAAGCAGGGGGAGAGATGTATGTCGTGCAATTCGCAAAAGTTTTTGTGTGCTAAGAATAATAGTGGGCTCCTTGTCTTGAATTGTTTACTCCCTCAGGACCCAAGTCCTTTGCTTGTTCTCCTTCGTAAATAGTAGGAGAGTGAATAAACTCCAAGGGTTTTCTTCATACCACGGTTCTTTCTCAAGGAGAATGTTTTCATTTTTCTTTTCTTTTTTGTTGTTGAATCGGGTTGGCACTTTCCGATGATAGATCATGTGGCGACTCTCTTAAGGGAAAATGCCATGTTGCTTTTGGGTCTTGCTTTTGAGTTTTTTTATGAAGCTGTTTTGAAAGGCACCAACATAAAATTTTTTGAAATGGAATTTTAAAATGGGGGCATGAAAATGAAAGATAATGAGCAGATGTTTGAAGCAAGAGCATAACACTCTTTGTAATACTTTGTAAATTCCTTGCTTGACATATGAATTTGCATGCTTTGATGTACTGACTTGAAATCTTGTGATGAAAATGACTCTTGTGGACCTCTTAAGGGTGATGCCTTGTATGGTGAGAAATATTTGGTGAATTTCATGCATGAATTCTTGTCTAAAACTTTCCCCAAGTATAACTCAAGGCAAAATCCTAGGTGTAGTTGCACTTAGAACATGATTTTAGGCTTTTCTTTGTTTATCCACTTCACCCATATACCCTCCTTGAACATTGATCTTTGTCGGCCAACGTTGAGCCTTAGACCCCTTCTTTGGCAACCACATTACAAGCTTTAATACCATTCTTAATACCTTTCTTTGGCGCCCATCCTCCCTAAGTGCTAGTGATAAAATAGAGATAAAATGAGGCTTCAAGCCTAATAAAAAGGGGGTGATAAGGAAATAAATGAGAAATGAGGAAAAATCCCAAGTTTGGGGATGTGCAAGGGAAACATGAGAATTTCAGTTTGAGGTAGCACCACATTGTGTCAAAATGCATAAAATGATAAATCGAAAAGACAAAAAGAATTTTTGTGAACTGGTGCTTCCTCTTGCGTATATAAGGCTAATTTGGAGAGCCAAAGAAGTTATAAAGAGGGTCATTGACAAATGAAAGTCTGAAACGATGAAAGAGGAGAAATAAAGTGAAGTGATTGAAAAGAGTTGATGGGAGGTATGTTCACAAAAGGCATTAAGGAGGATCTAGTCAGTAAAGATAAATTTTCATCCTACCCTTAACCCAATCCTACATCATAACCCACAAGTCCTAAATGATTTTAAGTGCAACCGCTCTACATTAGTGGCGAATTACATAAAGGGCAAACCTATGGGTCAAGCTGTGTGCATGAAGATTTCTTTTGGGAGAGTGAGCATGATTATCTCTTCCAAACAATACCTTGTGTGTATTTAATGATTGCATGACAAAAAATAGGGATTCTCCTTGCTGTGAGTGGCATCATCCCTTTTTGAGGACATAAGTGCATTTAGAGTTAATATGTGGATAGGGCATGAGATGTGTAAACTCTAAGGAAAATTTTGAATGTGCACTGATTATGACTTGAGATGCTATGTGTATTTTATTGATAAACAATGCCCTTTTTTTACAAAATAAATCCTCTCATGAGACATGTTTGTGAAAGGTGGTTGCCTCTTGAAATATCTTCATTATTTTGGTTTTTAAGGGAATTTTCTTCTCTTTTTGGTGAGATTGGTGAGCATTTTTGGGTTTTCATAGACAGGTGGTTATTGATGTTGAAACTTGTATGGAGTGACATATTTTTCTATTGTGAAGAATTGCATTACTTGAGGAAAAGCAATGGTTCAATTTGGGGGTTTGATGAGTCGGTAAATTCACCAACTCATTGGGTTCTTAAGCTTGATTTTTGCTTAGTTTTTGAATTGTTTATGTAGATTTTATGCACTTTTTGCATTTGTTGTGTGCAGATGCCTAATGTGAACAAAAGAGAAAGAAATGGCGCAAAAAGAAGGAAGTGGGCTGAAATTCAACATTCCACCAAAGATGCCGGTCAAAAGTCGATTACCACTGCCTTTGGGAAACAAGCCACCGATGAATCACGGGTTTCCAACGGAAACTTGCTAGTTCAGCCACCAAATGGCACCTGATTTGCTGGATTGAAGGGAAAAAGATCAGCGGTGCACAGATGGAGATCGGCGAAATGCCGCTGACTACTGGAATATATTGAAGCAGTAGATAATGTAACCGGCGGTCCGCGAATTGCAACCGGCGAACCACCAGTAATCCCAATGATTCCAGAACGCTACTCAGGGGCAAAATTATCCAGTACAAAAAAGAGAGAGATGATGCCCTATTTTCTTGGATATAAATTCTAGAGAAAGTACTGCATACTGAGCATATCATAGCAGAGCATATCATATCATCTTTTTCCTTTCCTAGCTTTAGAACAATCCTTTGCTAGAGGAAAGGAGAATTTGATTGGTAGAATTTGAAAAGTACTATTCTCTTCTTCTTCTTCTTCTTCTTCTTCTTCTTAATAGCAAGGTACTACCATTGTTGAAGACTACTTGTGAACTTGATTTTACTACTCTTGTTATTGAATTCAATGAGTTTATTGCTAAATGTACTTTTGAATTTCTTAATCATGAGTAGCTAAATCATTAACTAGAGGTGTGTGATGATGAATACTTAATTAGAGTGGGTATTGCTAGAGTCATCTCAATATTGTTTAAGTAAGTGTAAATCTGTTAGATTCTCTTTAATCTATAATGGAAGATCCATTTATTATGATGTGGGTCTAATTATTCTTACTTGATTGTTGCTTGTAAAAGAATAATTAAGTATTGAAAGAGAAATTAATGGTGGGTATGGATGAGAGATTGTGAAATTGGGCTAGAAATTGCTAAAATTACATTCTCATTCCTAATTAGTAGCTAATAGTTAGAAATTAGTGCAGCTACTAACCCAAATCTGATCAGGTTGAGCTACTGGTGGCTAGAGGTTTGATAAAACTCTAGTAAGAGGTATTTATAAAGCTGAAAAGCAGTAAATACCCATTTTTCCGAGATTATTTACACTAATTTAACTTATGAGATGACCTAGCATGTCCCTATCTAGTTTGTATATCATCTACACCACACCTTTCGTCTTTCACATGCTTGTCAACAACCTTGGTAATTTTTCTATTGTAGGTAACCAAATTAGCAATCATTTTCTATTCCAAATTCCAATTCCCCCCCAACTTGTTTATTTTTATGTTGTTTCTAAGTGGTGCAAGCTAACTTCAATTTCTCAAATGACACTTATAATTATCACTCAGTAGTCCTTGTGGGATTCGACCTCGACACCCGTCGAATTACTTGTTTGATACAGCGATCGTGTATACCCTTTATATGAGGAGTATATTTTGGATGTTATCACAGGGATAGAATTTAAAAGGTTTTCTGAAACTAAATTAGAACACAAGGGGGAAAGGAAACCCTTGTTGAGTTTCCACATACCTAGAGAATATTCCTCACAAGAAAATCCTTGAGAATCTGAGAAGAAATTGAAACCCGTGATCTTGCTTGGCACTTTCTTTTTGAGCTTTCACGGAGGAATTCTAAGAGTGTGAGGTGAGAATGATGGAGGAATGTCGTGCATCCCTCTAAATCCATGAAATATAATCCCAAAATGACGTAGTTTAGGCATTAGAATAAAGGAAAGTTGAAAAAATTCCCCTAAAAAAAGTATACCCAACAGGTCGCACAACGAGTCGTTGATTGAGACCATGACTTGTTGTGACCAGTTGTTGTTCCTAGGTCTCAAAATCCCAGTCACTAGAACTGGACAACGGACAGGAGCAATGACCCGTTAGGTGAACCAACAATTTGTTGGTTCCACTCATTGTCTCTGGGAAGAAATTCCAAGATTTTAGACCTCCACTTAGCACGTCCCCTAACGATTTATCATGAAACTAATGGCTCTTTCCAATACTCTTTAAGTCTCTTTGAGCTTTAGGTTGTCATCCATGCATCACACCAAATGAGTCACCTAACGAGTCGTTAGGTGACACAAGGACCCATCGCCTCGACTTATTATCACCATTGAAAATTTCCCATCCAACCACCCTTCGAAGACAACGACTCACTTGGCAAGTTGTGAAGTGGAACCATGACTTGTTCCCCAACTTGTTAAGTCCCCAGGAGATTCCAACTTTTTACCAACTGATGCACACAAGATGAGTCACTTAATGACCCGCTAGGTCACCGAACGAGTCACTCCATGACTCATTCTGTGACCTGGTGCATCTTTTTCTAATTTCTTTATTCAGTTCTTAGATTTGATCTTAGGGACTTTCGGGGTGTTACATGAAGTGATGACAAGATACCATGAACTGTCAGAGCAGACTATGGGTCGTATCGAGCTTCCGTGGTTAGAAACATAGAGTTGTCAAATTGATATCCTCAAGCCACAACCAGACACCACAAATTGTACTAGCCAAGTACCGGTCGTGCTGAAGAGCAATCGTATGAAGTTTAGAAAAGGTGCAATGAGGAACTGCCAACCACGATCAGCAGTCACGACTCATGGTATCTTACCACGAGTAATCTTGAGTATTCTTACTTGAGAGGTCTAAGACTGAGTCTACCACCACAATTACATCCTACGAGTCATGGTATCCTGCTACAATTCGTTGTATTCCCCGACTCTGCAATCTCTGCTAAATTAGGAAAGGACTTATATTTTTCGTAGAAATACTTTCGTAGGTTTTATTTTGTATTATAAAGCATAGGATAGTTTCATACTTGTTTTAGGAGACTTAATATACGCCCCTTTGAAGCCGAAGAAATGCACGACTATATTGTGTTCTTTTGTTTGAAGATTAATATCAATTGTTACTTTGGATTTACTTTGTTAAATTTGTAAGTTCATAATTATGCCTTCTTACAAATTCTCTTTGTGTTCTTACAAATATGAATAGATAAATGCCACAACTAGGGTTGTAAGAACTATGACGAATTAACAAAATAGGGTTACCAATCTAGTGATTCTAAACCAATGTGTATGCATGCATTGTTATTTCCTTCGTTATGAATGCTTTTTAATGGTGCGCAATGTTAGAACTTGCCTGTATTCTATACTTGCTTAAACCTACAGAGATAGAGATTAAGAAAGGGAATTAACAATAGAGATTTGAAACTATCAACTTTCATTTAATAACTTGAGAGTCGTGCTCACGAGAAAGCTTATCTGGAATCAATGATAAGGGTTAAAATGCAAACCTCATGAGACTTGTTCTGGTAATTGAAGATAGTCATCTAATAAGGGTGAACCATCCTTTTAGGTGAATGTAACTTATCAATTCTTCATGTTAAACACTAAAATAGATCACAAGTATGATAATCCTTCATAGTTTTGAAGTCATGGGGAACACATCTCTAGTAGTTTACATACATTGATAACAACAAACTTTGACAACATTGATACTTGTTCTTTTAAAACCCCCATTCGAAAATAACTTGACTAAAAGCATAAATAATGAAATTAATTGGGATCTTAATCATATTCCTCGTGGGATCGACCCCAATTCTGATTGGGTTCTTCACTTGATTAATAACCATTTATACTTTATTCTGAGGTGTAGTTTTGGTGTTATTAAAAATAGTGTCGTTTACGGGGAACACGACTTAGGATTAGATTAATTGCATTATTCAACTTTTAGTCATTATTTCCTCATTTATGTTTTTTGTTGTTTTTGTTTTAATTAGGTTACAACTTGGTCAATGCCAAGTACCAGAAGTTGAGGAAAACCCTTATTCCACTCGACCATGAACTTGAGCGCACACTAGAGAAGAATGGATGCAATTGAAATTTCAGAGCAAGTGGAAGCAAGAATGGCTAATGAAGCTCGACAAGCTAATGAGGCTTATCAGGCAGAGTTAGCTCGTCAAGCTACTCTACAGGCTTCTAATAATGCTCAAGAAGAGAATATGAATGCTGGGCGTAGTATAAGAAATAGAGGTTGTGACCAACCTTAGTTCCATAGATATGCACCCTAGTTTAATGATGATGATGATACAAATAGATGAATCCGGGTCAATAGGTGCCATAGTTCTCCCACCTCTGCCTGTTGGGTCAAAGTTTGACATCACCAACATAATAATACAGTTGCTGAATATGAAAGGTGTGTTTGGTGGTAATGCCGCTGACGATGCAAATCTACACCTAATGAACTTTGTTGCGGATATGCAAGGCTTATAGATTACTTGGAGTGAGCAAAGATGCTATCAGACTACGACTATTTCCATTCTCTCTGACTGATGAAGCAACTTTATGGTTGTTAGAGTTACCAAATGACTATTACCAGTTGGAGAAAGTTGAAGCATGCCTTTTTGGAGAGTTTCTTTCCACTATCGAGGATGTTTTAACTCAAGGATGAGATCTGTAATTTCTGATAGCTCAAGACAGAGGCACTGTATGAGACATGATTTCCATTTAATAATAAGCTGAATAAGTGCCCGAATCATAGAATTCCCAATGAGAGCTTGTTAGAGATATTTTATAGGTCCTTGAACGACAAGAATAAAGTTCTTGTAAATACTGTGGAGGGAGGAGCTTTGATGAGTCATACACGGGCAAAAGCAACTGCGATACTCAATCGTGTGACTAAAACAAACAAGGCGTGGCATACAAGAGAGGCTGAGGTATCTGCTGCAACATATGCTATCGAAATGACTGCAAAACAATGTAGAAAAGAAGAAGAACATGACCAGGACATCACTCATATGAAAACTTCTATTGACCCGCTCACTAAGAAGCATATTATGGGAGCTGGAGAAGAAAAGGTTAATGCAGTCGGTACTCAAGAGAAGGAGCAAGCGTATGAAAACTACAATTCTGATGAGTCACTGCTCAGGTGGCAGGTTTTTGGGCCAACGCCCAAGGGTCTAATCAAGACTTTTGGCGCCAAGGTCAAGGGAATCAAGATCGGAACTAGTACAGGGACAACTATAATCACACAGGGTAATTAGTGGTGAAGCATATAAGAGGAGCCCAGGATTGTGACTGAGGCATTGAATGAGGTCCCGACCCTGCGGAGATTGTTTGATCTTTATCTATTCAGGTGGATGGCAAAGGCTTTAGAGAAATACAGTTTTGAAATGGTTTGGGAGTTTAATGCCAACTACCTGGCCACACTGTCACAGCCCGAGTTACACTTTGGACGTGGCCGGAACTCAGACCACCTAGTGATCCAACCGAACCCTTGGACTGGCTTACTACTAGTTGAGAATACCATAAAGTAATGCAAAAGCTAAAACTATGTGATCCTAATAGAATAAAATAAGATTTATTAATTGTAATAAAATCAATGTTAAAATGTAACACTATCGATTCAACTCTAACTAATTTATGAAACCTCTATAATTGAAGAATAGGTACTCGGAAAAAGCTTTCATGGCTACTTTAATCTCTATAAAATAACTAACTCAATAAGACTGGGACTCTCTGAATTTAGGAGGCCTCACCAACAACTAGATGAATGTGAGATCCTAATGAAACGTCTGTTGCTGATCCTGTTTACCCGAATTAGCATTACATAAAAGATGTGGCACCAAGTGGCATCAATATATGGAATATACAGTATGAAATATGACTGAATGAAACAACGGTTAAGCAAGAATGTTTGATCTGAAAGAGTAAACTAACTGAAATTGAAGCTTTGAATGATGCATAAAACACAAGTAGGAAGATGTGTAAAAGTAGTTATGCAATAAAACTGAGCATCAAATCAATCTCTAAAAAATAAATATAAATATGTATAACTTTAGCAGGGAATTTATTATAGTTGACATCATCATGAATGAGCACATGATGCCCAACTATCTCTCTCAAGTTGGTAGAGCCATCCAAACCTTTGTCAAGACAGAGGATGATCACTATCTGTGGATCCATAACTGAGCCCTTACCAGGGGCTATCTGAAGAGTCGCCCAAACCAACGACATGATCCTATCCTACACTGGCTATGTAGTTCTAGGGCTTATGAGTTATCTTAAATATTTACCCAACTTGGTGCTAAATAATCCTTCCAAAATTATGCTCATATAAATATGCCTATCTGAGTTAGCTAAAGTTTTTTATAAAACACTTTAGCTATAATTATAATAGATTTTTTTAAAAACACTTGTTGAGCCTTAGCTCAAACCTTTGTAATTTACTCATGTGCTTGGCTCAAAACTATGAATACTTATGATCTTCAATGCTCAAAACTTCTGATTTTTAAAATTAAGACTATACTTTAACTTTTGAAAATAATGCTATAACCTGTACTTTCTTTCTCAAAATCTCTTCATGAAAACTATCTTTAAAATCTACTCATCTTTATGAAAACAATGCTTTCATCTAAAAAATACAAAGCTTTCAAAATAATGAATTTTCATGCAATTTGGTTCATAGGATAAGAGACATGAACTAATCATCAACAATCAACAATCAACAATCAATAAGAGACATGAACTAATCATCAACAATCAACAATCAACAATCAATAAGAGCGTATCAATCAACATTCAAGAGTATAGGAGTATAATTGATGATCAAGATATACAATAAATACAACTTAATATGAAGAATTCAACATATAAGAAAGAATAATAATTCAAGAACTGGGCAAAAATCCTAGCTTTAATCTCAATGAGTGGTAAGGCATAAGGAAGAATAGGAACCCTCATTTAGGTTAGCCTTACATACCTAGAATGAAGAACTCTTGACTCAAGCTTGAAGAACCCTAGATTAAAGAAGATGAACTCTAACCTTCCTTGAGAGCTTAATGATTCTTATATTTACGTTGTTATGAGAGAGAACAAGAATTTAGACTAATTAAATCCTTAAATATACTCATTAGGAATCCCAAAACGTTCTGATTCAGGTGATAAAAATATGGAAAGTTACTAAACTAACCCTGCTCCCGTCTCTAAAAATTCCCCCCAGTGACGACGAGTTACTTAAATATTCGTTAATGGACTTGATGGTTCGTGGTGTCCATCCGTTGCCACTAAAGCTAAGTTGGACGCCCTTTGATTCTCTCCTCAAAGTCCGTCAGAATGACTAACTTAATGAGTCGTTACCTAGGCTAAAGAATCCTAGCCTAAATTGTTGGGACTGGGAAGAAAATGTCAAATTTTGGAACTTTTCTCGGGACTACTTCACCTAACGATTCATTAGGTTAGATAACAACTTACTTAAGGAGTCGTTCTGTGGGGATTTGTTTGGTTTCTGTTGGTTTTCTGCTTCATGTCTAGGATCTAATCTTAGGGTCTTTTAGGAGTCATTACATTATCTCCCCCTTGGGATCATTCGTCTTTGAATAACTGGAGGTAACTAAACTTAAGTTAACTGAATTTATGGAATATGCAACCATACTAAGGACTTTAGCAACAACTAATGGACATGAAACTGATAAGACTACTATGAGAGGAGACCGTTACCTTAAGATGATTCTAGACTAAGAGGGAATAGATGAGGATACTTAGCCATCATGTCTGCTTTAGCTTCCCAAGTAGCTCCCTTAACTAGGTGATTCCTCCATAACACTTTCACAGAAGCAACTTCTTTGATCCTTAGCTTACGAACCTGGCAATCTAACATCTAAAATGGAAATTCCGCATATGATAGGTTTTCCTTAACTCCCACTCTCTCAATAGGGACAATGAGTGAGGGGTCTCCCATACTTCTTAAGCATAGAGATGTGGAAAACTGTATGAACTGATGCTAGTTCGATTGGCAGCTCTAACTCATAAGCTACCTTACCTACTCTCCTTGAAATCTGATATGGACCAATATAATAGGGACTAAGGTTCCCTTTCTTCCCAAATCTCTTGACATCCTTCATGGGTGAAACCTTCAAGTAAACCAAATCATCTACGTCAAATTCCAAGTCTCAACGCCTCACATCTGTATAAGACTTCTGGCGGCTCTGTGCATTCTTCAACCTTTCCTAAATGATCTAAACCTTCTCCATGGATTGTTGCACTAAGTCTGGTCCTATCAACTCTACTTCACCAACTTCAAACCAAGTAATTGGAGATCTACACCTCCGCCCATAAAGAGCCTTAAAGGGAGGCATCTGGATACTAGAGTGATAACTCTTATTATCTGCAAACTCAATAAGAGGAAAATGGTCATCCAAATTTTCCTTGAAGTCAATAACACATGATCTTAACATATCCTCCAATGTCTGAATTATCCGCTCTGCCTAACCATCTCTCTGGGGATGAAGAGGTATACTAAGGTTCTCTTTTAAGCCCAAACCTCTCTAAAATAACTTCCAAAACTGAGCGGTAAACTGTGTGCCCCTATCTGATATAATATATATAATGGAACTCCGTGAAGTTTGAGTATGTCTCGGATTTTCAATCTGGTATAGTCCTCAACTGAATCTATAGTCTTAACCAGTAAGAAATGAGCTGACTTGATCATTCGATCTACAATCACCCAAATAGAGTGATGTTGCCTGCATGATTTTAGTAGACCAGTAATAAAGTCCATATTAATTGTCTCCCACTTCCATTTGTAGATTACTATATTCTGAGGTACACCATATGCCTTTTAGTGCTTGACCTTAACCTGTTGACAATTGGGGCATCTAGCCATGAAGTCTGTAATGTCTCTCTTCGTACCATTCCACCAATTGACTTTCCTCAAGTCATGGTA
Source organism: Datura stramonium (assembly GCA_018107945.1). Classification (NCBI taxonomy): domain Eukaryota; kingdom Viridiplantae; phylum Streptophyta; class Magnoliopsida; order Solanales; family Solanaceae; genus Datura; species Datura stramonium. The sequence continues at coordinate 107,472 of JACEIK010004455.1, forward strand.
CATTTTAGTAGAACCTAGGTGAATTGAATACCTGGAGTTGTGTGTTTCTGCCATAATTATATCTTTGAGACCATCTACATTCGGGACACATAACCTTCCTTGATACCTCAGGACACCATCTCTCTTTGTGTGAAACCAACACCTTCTACTTGTGGACATCTTTCTTTGACTGAAGCAAGAGGGGATCTCTATCCAGCTTTTCCTTAACTTTTTCTACTAGAGATTATTTGGCCCTATTTTGAACAAGAAGACTACCTTCTTTGAAGTCTAGAAGGCAAACTCCCAATAGTGAGAGTCTATGCACATCCTTAGCCAACTCTCTCTTCTCCTCCTCTACATGAGCTGTACTTCCCATAGATAGCCTGCTAAGAGCATCAACAACTACATTAGCCTTATCTAGATGGTAAAGAATACTAATGTCATAATCCTTGAGCAACTCAAGCCATCTCCTCTGTCTGAGATTCAACTCCTTCTGGCTAATCCCATATTGCAGGCTCTTGTGGTCTATGAACAACATACCATTGAGATAATATTGCCAAATCTTTAATGAAAATACCACTGCTGCCAACTCGAGGTCATGAGTCGGATAATTCTTCTTATGGACTTTGAGATGTCTGGAGGCATAAGCTATAACTTTACCATTTTGCATCAGTAAACAACCGATGCCCACTTTGGATGTATCACAATATACAACAAAACCATCAATACCTTCTGGTAGGGTCGACATTGGAGCAGTAATCAAACGAGTCTTTGATTCCTAAAAGATTTTCTTAGAAGCTTCAGACCATTGAAATTTGACCTTCCTCTAAGTCAACTTAGTCAATGGAGTAGCAATAGTTGAGAATCCTTCTAGAACCTCCTGTAGTAACCAGCTAAACCCAAGAAACTCCTGATATCAGTTAGGGTTGTAGGGCTGGGCCAACTCTTTACTGCCTCAATCTTCTAAGAGCTAACCTTAATACCCTCATTGGGGACTATATGGCTTAGGAAAGCCACTGACTTTAGCCAAAATTCACACTTAGAGAACTTGGCGAATATCTTCTAATCATTAAGTGTCTGCATAACTATTCTGAGATAGCTAGCATGCTCCTCCTCATTTTTGGAGTAAACCAAGATGCCATCAATAAACACAATAACAAGCATGTTCAAATACTACTTAAACACTCTGTTTTGAGGTCCATAAATGCTACAGGAGCATTAATAAAACTAAAGGAAATAATAACAAACTTGAAATGACCATAACGAGTCCTAAAAGTTGTCTTGGGAATATCACATTCTCTCACTTTTAACTGATGATACTCCGATCTGAGGTCTATCTTTAAGAAACAAGTGGCACCTTGGAGTTGGTCGAATAATTCATCGATTCTAGGAAGAGGATACTTATTCTTGATGGTGACTTTGTTCAACTGCCGGTAATCAATAAACATTCGAAAAGTACCATCCTTCTTAAGCATGAAGAGAATTGAGGCACCCTAAGGTGAAGTACTGGGTGAATGAAATCTTTATCGAGAATATCTTTTAATTGATCTTTTAACTCTTCTAACTCGGCTGGAGCCATTCTATATGGAAGAATATGGATAGGTTGAGTGTTAGGAAGAACATCTATCCCGAAATCTATTTCCCTATCTAGAGGGACTCTGGGAAGATCATTTGGAAAGACCTCTAGAAACTCGTGTAGGACTGAAACTGACTGAAGTGATGGTGTCTCAACATTAGGACTCTCACTCTTACTAAATGATAGACACACTCTTTAGAGATTAACTTTCTAGCCTTAAGATATAAAATGAAATGACCCTTAGGCATTGTTCGGCTGTCTGGATGACTACACCCAAGTGCACGTGGTTGAACAAGTAGTAAGTGGCTCAAGTAAGCCAAGTATCGATCCCACAGGGACTGGACTACGGGGAAAAATCACCTCAGGTGTCAATTTACTGTAACTCTAAA
>JACEIK010004455.1:123194-133805 GCA_018107945.1 Datura stramonium
ATCATGTTGGTTAGTATAAATTCACACTTCCCTACAATTTACATGAGAATGTACAAACATTGTTGGATAAATAAGGCTCAAACGATGCATTTGAGTATCAATTGGGCATATAAATATGCCCCATATCAGGCATAATAGTACTACCCTTCCAAACTAAGACTAGGTAATCTGGAAATCAAAACTCTACTACTCGGGTCTTACAACTAACTGTGGTGTAACAAGAATACAACCAATCCATGACTAGAATGACATCAAAATCCACCATGTCTACTCTACTAGTCTACTGTAGTATCTTTATGATGGACTGAAACTGTACAATCTCTATAGATTCTCTTAGCTAGGACTGACTCACCGACCAGAGTAAAAACACTAAAAGGCTCTAAGAATTGTTCCGGGGAGATCCCCAACTTAATGGCTACATAAGGAGTCACAAAAGACAGAGTAGCACCTGAATCAAATAAAGAATACACATCAATAGAGAAGACTTTCAACATACCAGTGACAACATCTGGGTAGTTCTCTTAATCCCGACGACTGGACATAGCATACAGATGGTTCTGACCCCCGCCTGTCCTTAAAAGTAGTGCCATTTTGGGAAATCCTACCTGCTGAGGGAATCGTCTGGACTCTGTTTCCCCTATTACCCTATTGTGATGGCCAATCTCTTAGAAAATAGCCCTATTGTCCACATCCGTAGCATCCATCCTTACCCGAATGACACTCACCCAAGTGGGCCCTGCCACACATCCTACAAAGTGGGTGTCTAGGGGTTCCCTGAACTGTATTACCTTGCACTTGGAACCTCTAATCTTTCTTATTGCTTGTAGTTGGAGCATTAAAGACTGATTGTGTAGGTCCAGAGGACCTTTTCTTGAAGAAGGACCTGTTTCTATTTCTATTCCTCTGCTGTTTCATCTCATTACCTGCTATCTTAGCTCTTCTACTCTGGTGTTCCTCTCTATCCTTCCGCTTATCTTTCTCTAGCTGCTGGGCATACACCATAAGTCTAGAAATGTCCATATCACTGATTAATAATGAGCCCTTTCACTCCTTCTTCACGTGCTTGCCCAACCCAAACACAAATTTCCTCATTCTGACCCTCATATCTGATACCATTTCTGGAGCATATCTGGATAGCTGGATGCACTTAAGGATATACTTCTTCATGCTCATAATGATCTGCCTCAAGTCATATAATCCTCTACCTTCACCTCTCTCAACTCCTAAGGGAAGAAGTGGTTCAAGAAAGCCTCCTCAAAATTATCCCAAGTGGCCGGAGCTGCATTCTGACCTCGCTATGCTCCCACTGGTCATTCAATATATTAGCCACATCCTTAACATGATAAGAAGTAAAGTCAACTCCCTCTGTCTCTGTGGAATGCATTGCCTTCAAAATCTTCCAGATCTCTTTAATAGAGTTTTAAGGGTCCTCATCCACCTTCAACCTTGTGAATACTAGAGGATTCATCCTCAAGAACTCTCTAATCCTTGACGCCCCTGAATCATGAGAATTAAAACTAGCTAGTGTTGAGTTTTGATGGCCAGACTAAGAAGCCATCAACTGAGTGAACATCTAAATAGTCCCTCTGAGCTCTACCTCTGAAGTACAAATGCTAGGAGGTTAGGGAACTGGTCTCTTTGGGATCCTTTTAGTGGTGGTTGGTTCATCATATGCTTCAACATTAGATCCCTAAACTGGAGTGCGTGGACCATTTCGGGATTGCATCCTAGTCTATAGAGGAAGATTAGCTGCATTCCTCTCACTGGCAGTACATTTTGGAGGCATGATATGAAACACACGAATGCAAAAGTTAGGAGGAAGACTTTATATAATTATACTCTATCGCACGATCTAAAGTGTGAAAGAAGGGAAGTATTTCCTAATGCCTTGTTGTCTCCCTATTATAGATGTGGCTCGCTTCACACCTGTAAGAAGAACACTACCAGATGTGACTTCATAGACATCCTAAGACTCTTTGAATATAAAGCTCTGATACTAATTTCTCACACACTATTGTCACATCTCGAGTCACATTTTGGACATGACCGACACTCAGACCACCTAGTGATTCATAAGTGAATCCTTGACTTGGTTTACTACTTGCTAAGAATACCATAAAGTAATGCAGAAGCTAAAACTGTGTGAGCTCAATAGAATAAAATAAGATTTATTGACTGTAACAAAATCAATGTTAAAAGGTAACATTATTGACTCAACTCTAACTAATCTAAGAGGCCTTTATAACTGAAGTATAGGTGTCGGGACAAATCCCCACGGCTACCTTAAGCTCTATAAAATAACTAACTCAGTAAGAGTGGGACTCTCCAAATATAGGAGGCCTCACCAATAACTGGATGAATGTGACATCCCAACAAAGAATCTACTGCTGATCTTGTCTACCTGAATTTGCATCATAACAAGATGCAGCGCCAAGTGATGTGTAACACCCCAAAAACTTTCCTAGAACAAACTCAGACTTGGCATGAAAAACCAAAAAGCACCAGAAGATTTTTGTCATAGGACGACCCAGATAACGAGTCGTTGTCACCTGTAACGGACCGCTGTCTGAGTCATTGTCAGCCCTGCAGAATTCCTTTGGGGGACCAATGAGGCATAGGACAACCTGTTGGAAGGAGTAATGAGTCGTCTTGTCATCTATTGCATCCCAAGTTCAGAAACCTGCCAGACCTTCCCCTGAACCACCAAGTAGGACTAATGACTCATGATTCATACTAACAAGTCGTTGCCACCCATTTCCTGACCCAACAATCCTTTAGGTCAAGTCAGTGTTGACCACGAGCAGATACAACGACCCATTGATTCTACCAATGAGTCATTATTTCATCCGTTAGTAGAGGGACTATGTTTTCCCATAAGTGACCACGAGAGGAATCAACGACGGTCCATCCAACGAGTCATGGTTCCCTTTTATGGTCTATTTCCAGTGAGCAAAAAATTTTGTCCTAGGACTAATGACTGGTCCTAATGAGTCTTGGTATCAACCAACGACTGGTTGTGTGACTCGTTGGTCCCTGTCGGGCAGTTTTCCAGATTTTCTTTCAAGGGCATTTTAGTAATTTTCCACCTTTTAAACTTCTAAACTACATTATTTAGGGTTTTTAGGAGGGATTTTTGAGGTATAGTCGACCCTCTCCCTCATTCTTTCCAAAGAACCAGATAGCAGAAGTACGATATACGCAGGCAGTTCTCTTAGAGCAAGCTAGGGCTTTCAGATTTCTTCTCAGATTCTCAGAGTTCTTCCTAGGGAATTTGACTCTAGGTATGTAGGAATTCAACAAGGGAATTATTCTTTCCTTGTTCCCCAAAACCCTTCTATAATTGCTCGTCAGTCTCAGCCCTGAATATCAGGAATAGGGTTAGCTTTAGTTAGATTATGAATATTCTTGTGAACTTTTACAATGTTTTCATCATTTATCATGAATGTTGTTATTATCTCCATGAAATATTGTTTATCCTTGCATCATTGTCTAGAAAAAAATACTACTTGACTCTATTAGTTCTTGAATTTTCATGTTATTACCATTTTGGGGATTCACAGTCAGTTTGAGTGCTAGTTTAGTATCAGTTAGCAATTAGCCTTTTTTCAGTATCTTATAATAAGTCAAATTATCAGTTTGACGATAGTTAGTTCTTTGAGGAGTTCAGTTCAGTAATACTTCCAAGTTTCAGTTATTAGTTAGTTCTTTAGACGGTTATGATGCTTCCATATAAGAAGCTCTGACCAGTCTTAGAACATCGATTTCTAGTTATCAGGTCCTATAGACTCTCAGGTTACTTCCAGATAAGTATTCATGACTAGTCCAGGACCCCAACTTCAAGCTATTAGCTTAGTAGTCAAGTTAGGACTATCTAGTGGGAGTAGTACTTAGCACCGAGTGGACCGGGGTTCCAGTGCACCCAGGTTCTCAGAACTATATTGCCACCATAGGTTATTGGCCCATCAGGCTCCAAACTTGTGATCACCAGCTTAGCCAGTATACCCTAGCAAGGTACAGTGGGCTTTCTCTGATGAGGTGTATACATTAGACTCCATGTTTAATGCACGTGGTTATATGTCCGCTTTAGTATCTCCCACTTGTCAGAACAGTTCAGTTCAGCTCAGTTCAGTTCAGATTAGTTTCATTTAAGCTCAGTTTAGTCACTCAATCCCAGGACATGTTTATGACCGTTAGTTAGGGTCTATATTGATCTCATCAAAGTATTAGCTCTACTTCTATCAGTATGCAGTATCACTTGGTTATTTCATGTTATTTTAGTTCAGTTGCTTATTTTCCATGGTCATTGTATATATCACTTACTCAGTACATTCAAAGTACTGACGCATACTTTCTATGTTGTACCATATTATGATACAGACGCAGGTTCTCAGTCTCAACATCGTCAGTAGTTCCCTTCAATGATTTCAGCAGCAGCAGTTGCTTGGTGAGTCCTCATCTTCCGAGGATGATATTTGCATTTTAGTTAGTTCTAATTTAGACCGACTTTAGAGTTAGCTGGGGGCTCGTCCCAGCAACTCATTAGTTAGTAGTGCTTTCAGACATAGTTGTTCAGTATTCTTTTCAGATATGTTTACTCTTTTCAAATAAGTATTTCTTAGATAGTTATTTTTATATAGCTTCCGCTTATGTTACTTATTTACCAATGCAGTGTTAGACCATGGGTTAGCTTGGGGTCACTTGTGGCACCAAGTACCATGTCTCGTCCAGGGTGTAGACTTGGGTCGTGACAAATTTGGTTTTAGAGCACTAGGTTTCGAGTATCCTAGGATGTCTGTAAGCCCCGTCAAATAGAGTCCTTTTCATTGGTGTGAAGCACGCCACACTTATGATGGGGAGGCTATAAGATGTTATTTGGAAAACTCCCTTTTGTTCATACTCCTTATCGTGCGTTGAAGTTAAATCCCAAAATGTCCTCTTAACTCATGCTTTATTCGTTTTAGTGAAAAAATATGCCTCCAAAATGAGGAAATGGAAGAAGGGCTGGAAATGCTAACCGACCAGCCCCACTAGCTCCAGCAGCCCCTCAAGATGATCAAGTGTCCTTGATAGAATTTTGAGCGGCGATCCAGTTGTTGGCGCAAACTGTGACCAACCAAGTGAACAACTGGTGGTTCCAGTGAATGCAAACGGTTATGCAGCAGCTGCTAGGGTTCAAAACTTTACCTGAATGAACCCTCCATCTTTTTGTGGATCCAAGGTGGGAGAGGACCCGCAGGAGTTTGTAGATGAGGTGCAGAAGATCACCTGTATTATGGGTGTTAGTTCTATGGAGAGTTTCGATCTAGCTGCCTACCAATTGAAAGGGGTGGTTCATATTTGGTACAATCAGTGGAAGAAAGGGAGGCCAGCAGAAGTAGTATCAGTAGAGTGGGATGAGTACGCTACAACATTTCTAGACAAATTCTTTCCTCAGGAATTGAGGGAGGTTAAGGTCGTGGAATTCATGAATCTGAGACAGGGTAACAGATCCGTGGAGGAGTATGCGTTGGAGTTCACTTGGTTTTCAAGGTATTCTCCAAAGATGGTAGCCGATCCTAGGGATCGCATTCTCAAATCATCAATGGAGTTCCTGATTTGGTACTTACGGAGTGCAGAACCGCGATGCTCATCAAGGACATTGACCTCTCTATCCTCATCATTCATGCCCAATAGATTGAGATAGGGAAGTTGAAGGATATTGAGTAGGAGAATAAGAGGGATAGAACAGGTCAGTCGAATTATGGCCACTAGAGGTTCGACTGCAGTAATCAGCCACAGCAGTAACAATAGAGGGCTCCAGTACCCATATCAGTCAGTGCCCCTTCTTTTCGGTCCCACAAGTAGGGTGGAGCATCTGGTTATCAGTCCTAGAGTTACAGTACCAGCAATCGTTACATAGCTTGTCCTAAGTGTGGAAAGAACCATCAAGGTGAATGCCGCATGGGCAAAGAGGGTTGCTTTGGATGTGGACAATAAGGTCACAGGTTAAAGGAGTGTCCATCTGCAGGACGGGGAAAAACTCAGTCTACCACTTCAGTAGCCCCAGCAAGCCATCCAGCTCAACAAAGTAATACTTCAGGCATGGATGGCGGCCAATGCCAAAACTATTTTTATGCTTTGTCCTCTCATCAGGATTAGGAGAGCTCACCTGACGTGGTCACGGGTATGTTATATCTTTTCCATCTAGATGTGTATGCCCTACTAGATCTAGGAGCCATACTATCATTCATGACTCCCTATGTAGCTATTCAATTTGAAATCAGTCCAAAAGTCCTCTCAAAACTGTTCTCAGTCTCTACCCTAGTTGGTGAGTCAGTTAGAGCCAACCATGTATATAGAAATTGTCCAGTCTCAGTATTGAATAAAGTTATTCCAGTTGATCTATTAGAGCTAGAAATGGTTGATTTTTACCTTATTCTTGCCATGGAGTGGTTACATTCTGGTTATGCCTCAGTCGACTGCAGAACTAGAGTCGTTAGGTTTCAGTTTCCAAATGAGCCAGTCTTAGAGTGGATGGGTAGTGTTTCAGCGCTTAAGGGTCAATTTATTTCCTACCTTAAGGCAAGGAAGCTCATTTCAAAAGGATGCATCTATCACCTAGTTTAGGTCAAATATTCTAGCTTTGAGACCCCAACAATTTAGTCAGTTCCAGTTGTCAGTGAATTCCCTGACGTGTTTCCCGAAGATCTTCCCAGAGTCCCTCCCGAGTGAGAAATAGACTTCGGCATAGACCTTCTTCCAGACACTCATCCCATCTCTATTCCTCCTTACAAAATGGCTCTACCTGAGCTTAAGGAGTTGAAGGAATAGCTAAAAGACCTTCTATATAAGGGTTTTATAAGGCCCAACAGCTCTCCATAGGGTGCTCCAGTGTTATTCACGCGAAATAAAGACGGTACTCTTAAAATGTGTATAGACTACCGTCAACTAAACAAAGTTACAGTTAAGAATAGGTATCCCCTACCCCGAATTGACGACTTGTTTGATCATCTTCAGGGAGCCAGTTATTCTTCCAAGGTAGATCTCAGGTTGTGTATCATCAGCTTAGGTTTGGGGAATGTGACATGCTGAAACTAGCCTTCAAAACTCGGTATGGTCACTATGAATTTGTGGTTATGTCCTTTGGACTAACTAATGCCCCTGCAGCTTTCATGGAGCTTATTAATAGGGTACTCAAATAGTATCTGGACATGTTCGTCATTTTTTTAGAAGATATCTTGGTATACTTCAGAAATGATAAGGATCATGCCAACCATCTGAGGAAAGTGTTGCAAACTCTCAGAGACCGCCAGTTGTTAGCCAAATTCAGAAAATGTGAATTATGGCTGAAGTTTGTGGCTTTCCTCGATCATGTGGTCTCAGGTGAGGGTATTCAGGTAGATCCCCAGAAGATAGCAGCGGTGAAAGACTGGCCAAGACCTACTTCCCCAACAGATATCAGGAGCTTCTTAGGTTTAGCTGGTTATTATCGACAGTTTATGACTAAACTAACTCAGAAAAAGGTGAAGTTTCAGTGGTCAGATGCATATAAGAAGAGTTTCCAAGAGTTGAAGACTCAACTCACTACAACTCTAGTTTTGACCTTACCAGAAGGAACATATGGGTTCGTAGTCTATTGTGATGCTTCTAGAGTTGGCCTCAGTTGTGTTTTGATGCAGCGGGGTAAGGTGATAGCTTATGCCTCTAAACAGATCAAGGTTCATGAGAAGAATTATCGGACTCATAATCTGGAATTGGCAGCAGTGGTGTTTTCTTTTAAAATATGGAGACATTACCTTTATGGGGTTCGCATGGATGTTTTCACCGACCACAAGATCCTTCAGTACGTGTTCAGTCAGAAAGATTTGAACCTTCATCAGAGAAGGTGGTTGGAGTTATTGAAGGATTACAACATGAGTGTGCTGTATCACCCGGGTAAAGCAAATGTGGTGGAGGATTCCTTGAGCAGGTTGTCCATGAGGAGCGTTGCTCATGTTAAGGAGGGAAGAAAAGAGCTAGCAAAAGATATTCACAGGTTAGCTCGGTTGGGAGTGCAGTTGGTGGATTTAGCTGACGGCAGAGCAGTATTGTAGAGTGGGTCAGAATCCTCGTTAGTGGTTGAGGTTAAGCCAAAGCAGGATGAATATCCCATACAGCTTAAGATGAAAGAAGCAATTCTAAGAAAAGAAGTAGAGGCTTTCTTAGAAGGGGGAGATGGTGTGCTTCATTACCAGGGCAGACTATGTGTTCCAGACATTGATGACTTAAGACAACGGATATTGGTAGAAGCACACAACTCTAGATATTCTATCCACCCAAGTGCCACTAAGATGTATCGTGACCTACGGGAAATCTACTGGTGGAACGAAATGAAAAGGGATTTGTAGAATTTGTGGCTAAGTGCCCAAACTGCCAGCAGGTTAAAGTTGAACATCAGAGAACTGGGGGTATGACTCAGGATATCAACATACCCATATGGAAGTGGGAAGAAGTGAATATGGACTTCATTATAGGTCTACCTCGTACTTGTCAGTAGCATGATTCAATTTGGGTGATAGTAGATCGGATGACCAAGTTAGCACATTTCCTCCCAGTTAAAACTACAAACTCAGCTGTGGATTATGCTAAAATGTACATCCGAGAGTTGGTCAGACTACATGGAGTTCCCTTATCTATCATTTCAGATAGAGGTACCCAGCTCATCGCATTTCTGGAAGTCATTTAAGAAAGGACTCGGTACTCAGGTCGAACTCAGCATAACATTTCACCCTCAGAAAGATGGACAAGAAGAGAAGACTATTCAAACCTTAGAAGATATGCTGTCAACTTGTGTGATCGACTTCAAGGGTAGTTGTGATGATCACCTACCTCACATTGAGTTTGCATACAATAATAGCTACCACTCCAGTATTCAAATGGCCCCGTTCGAGGAATTATATGGTAGAAGGTGTAGGTCTCCTATAGGGTGGATTGAGGTTGGCGAAGCCACCTTGATAGGACCAGACTCAGTTCAAGAAACTATGTAGAAAGTGCAACTTATCAGAAAAAAGTTGAAAACAGCTCAGAGTCGACAAAAATCATATGCGTATATAAGGAGGAGAGAGTTAGAATTTGCTATAGATGATTGGGTTTATCTAAAAATTTCACCCATGAAAAAGGTGATGAGGTTTGGAAAGAAAGGGAAACTCAATCCGAGGTATGTAGGACCCTACAGGATTCTGAGGCAAATTGGCAATGTGGCTTCGGAGTTAGCATATGTGCACCCAGTCTTCCATATGGCGCTGTTGAAGAAGTGCATCAGTGGTCCGAGCTCAGTTGTGCCACTAGAGAGTGTGGCAGTGAAGAATAGTCTCTCTTACGAAAAAGTCCCAATTCAGATCCTAGACCGTTAGGTTCATAAGCTGAGAAACAAGGAAGTCACTTTGGTAAAAGTCTTATGGAGGAACCGGCTAGTAGAGGGGGCCACATGGGAAGCACAAGCATACATGATGGATAAATATCCCCATTTATTCTCTTCCAGTTCAATTTCAGCATCAGGTATTAAATTCCTCCTCAATACTCTATTTAGTTCAGTACTCATCAGCTCTATTCATATTTTCAATGTGCACTCTAGTTGTGCTAATTCAGTTAGTATGCCTATTCTAGTTCGGAGTCATTCACTCCTTCAGAAATTAGTTTATAGTCTCAGTTTGGGGAATTACAGCTCTTTTCCCAATTTTCCAGCAGTTTTAACCTTCATTCAAGGACGAATGATCCCAAGGGGGAGATATAGTAACACCTCAAGAACTTTCCTAGACTAAACTCAGACTTGGCATAGAAAACCAGAAAGCACCAGAAGATTTTTGTCAAAGGACGACCCAGACAACGAGTCATTGTGACCTGTAATGGACCATTGTCTGAGTTGTTGTTAGCCCTGTAAAATTTATTTCGGGGACCAACGAGGCATAGGACGACCCGTCTGAAGGAGTAATGAGTCGTCTTGTCGTCCTTTGCATCCCAAGTTCAGAAACCTGCCAGACCTTCCACTGAACCAACGAGTGGGCCTAACGACTCGTGCTTTATACTAATGAGTCATTGTTTCCACCCATTTCCTGAAACAACAATCATTCAGATCAAGTCAGTGTTGACCACGAGTAGACACAATGACCCATTGGTTCTACAAACAAGTTGTTGTGTCGTCCGTTAGCAGAGAGACCAAGTTTTCCTGTCAGTGACCATGAGAGGAATCAACGAACCGTTGGTCCATCCAATGATTCGTGGTTCCCTTCTGTGGTCTATTTCTAGTGAGCATAAAATTTTCGCCCAGGACTAATGACTAGTCCCAACAAGTCGTGGTATCAACCAAGGACTCATTGTGTACCTGTTGGTCCCTATCAGGCAGTTTTCCAGATTTTCTTTCAGGGGCAATTTAGTAACTTGCCACCTTTTTAACTTCAAAACTACATCATTTAGGGTGTTTTCAGGAGGGATTTTAGAGGTATAGTGATCTTGGGCATATTTATATGCCCAAGTGATACTCAAATGCGTCGTTGTGTCTTATTTATCTAACAATGTTTGTACATTCTCATGTAAATTGTAGGAAAGTGTGAATTTATACTAACCAACATGATTAGCGTTGTTTTGCAGGAAAAA
>JACEIK010004456.1:0-14457 GCA_018107945.1 Datura stramonium
TTTGTGTTGGCCGTGTGGGGCCATGATCTGATAGTAGTGGTGACCTTTCCGGTCATGTAGATGTATAGTATTTCTATGTGTTGAGTTACAGATAACTAGACAGCATGGTGGCCTTGTCGGCCCGCATAGGTTTCCCTGTGAGATATAGGATTTTGGTTAGATGAAGTTCATATGCAGGTGGCTATAGGCCCAGTCGGCCGGAGGCTGTATTTACAGCCGTTATATAGCCCATGGTTTCCAGAAATCTGAGATAGAGCTAGCCAGGCACCAGATCTGCTTAGGCTCACAAGTTACCAATCCAGGTTCTACTAGGGCACCAGGTGCCAGTCATACCCCCCAAGGCGGGGCGTGACATCTTCGATCAAAAGAGATACTAGATTCTAGATTAATTTATAAAAATAAATGAGTTACAGGTAGTGGATTAAGAAAGGGAAAGATTGGGCTTGAGTTAAATCGAGTGATTGATGTGCCAATACCTGGGGGGGAGTCTGAGTAGCCTAAAAAAGTGTCCTTGCAAAAAATTGAGAATAGAAAATTTGAAGTGGTACAAGGCATAGTACGGACCATAGAATTCCACGAGTCGTACTGAGCACTCATTCCACCAATATGAGCATAGTTGCATGAAAAAAGTCCTTCCCATGACTTGTGGAATCGACCTACGGGTCGTACCATGAGTCATGGAAGAATACAAAACAACATAAAATAAGGGCTTCATCAGACGATTTGTAGTCCGAATCGTACCCATGTGGTATGAGTCATACTGAAAAAAAGTTGCAATTCTAGGACTTTCTACGGGTCGTACCTTCGTGGTATGACTCATACTGTTGACCCGTGGTGAAAAGCTGCAACTTTATTTTATAACTTCTCTTTTCAAAAATGGAATGCTAACATCTTTCTCTACAGGTACAATGACATACAAACGCAGGCAAATAAATCAGCAGCTCAAAGGAGATTGATTGATGAACCGACTGACTCGGAGTCTGACCAGGCTGGAGACTCACCTAGTGGTTTGATTGAGGAGTATAAAGTAGACACCTCGGACACCAATGGAACTAGAACCACTAGGGAAAGAGAAAAGATCAAAGCTGAAGCAACCACTACCACATCCACTCAAGCTCCCCAGTCTGATAAGGGAGTTATAGAGGAACATCAAAAGTCAGGGAGCGACTCCAATGTTGAGGAAGGGTCAGGAGAGACCAAGAGTGAAGAGGAAAGCGGCAATGATAAGTCGGAAGAAGAGGCTCCCATTGTTACCCAAGAGCAGACCCCACCCAGGTAAAACTGCACAGTCCGGTGGAGAGTGCCGAGAGACAAAAAATCTATGAATAAGGCATCTCTCTCACCACAAAAAATAAGCCACAGAGGAGTATTCAAGAAGAACCACGATCCTCAAAACCGCATTGGGAAGTTGAGGAGATGAAGTAGATTTTTAGCTTTTATGGTTTTGAGTGGATGGCCAAGACTCCAACACAGTACACAGAAAACATAGTTTCCGAGTTCTATGCCAACTACTTAGCCAAAATGGAGTTAAAGGCAAAAGAAGGGCAGAAAATAAAAGACCAGCCTCGTCTAGATTGTGTTATGAGAAGTTGATATATCCAAGAGGACCATTGCTCGATTGTTGTATGGCCCACATTTCCCTCCTACTAGGATGATGCCAGAGTATGATTATAGGGTGGAGGCGATGAAGCAGATTAGATCCTTGACTGTGCAGGATCGATAGAGGAAACTACAATGGCTAGCTGAGGTGATTGCTGAGAACAAGGATGAGGATGAATGGGTTACAAAAGGAAAGTAGGTGACAAAGAATTCACTAAACTTCATTGAAAAAGCCTGTTGGACACTACTGCGCCATCGGTTAGAACCTACGGTCAATGACAACCACTGAGTGCTGACAGAGCGGCTTTGGTTACATGCCTCATGTCTCATTACCCCATTAATATTTCGAGGATCATAGCCAGTCAGATATGAGACCGAGCAGTAGGAGTAAACACTACTATCCCATTCCCAAGTTTGGTATTCAGATTATGCATGGAGGTAGAAGTTCAACCAAGTGATGAGTGGTTGATTGGAGGCCAAAGGATTACAAACATAGGCCTTATTCGGGATGAGATGAACTCGGTAAACAAATCCAAGATTCCTACAGCTATCCCGGCAGCCCAGACAACAAGGGACATACTGGTGAATATCCCCATGACATAGGAGCATAGTGAGACACCGGCTACAAACGCCGGTCATTCAGAGTCAGCTCCCAACACCTCAGCTACACCACTGCCCAGCATGCAGGCTCAGAATCCAGTAGGGTACATGTTGGTACCACAGGACTTCCTCCAAAAGATAGCTAAGACATTGACCATGGAAGAGAATAAGATTCAAGCTATGATGGATAATGTCAAACCATGGGTCAATTCAGAGATAGAAGCAGCAACTCAGGCTCTGCATGCCCGCCTAGATAGTTTTGAGAGCCGTTTCAATGAGAGAATGTCGGAGAAGATCAATACCAACAGTCTCCGTGTGGAGTTGGGAGCTCTTCAGAGCTAAGTTGTTGAGTTTTCATCATGAAAACAAATAGTTTCAGCAGCCCCCACTCTTCTGGACCTAGATGTCGAGCTTGATGAGGATATTGATTTGCCAGCACACTGGGAGCCGACTGCAACTGGTGATAAAGGAAAGAAGAGAGCTGCTGAAGATGCTAGTGAGGAGAGTTTGAGGAAATTTTAGCAAGTTTAGACTGCCCTGCCATCATGTGAGGCGTGTGGAAAAAGTCATGCTTATTTAGATTCTCCACTAAACCCAAAATCTATCTATTTTATGGGGCAACAATGTCACAGTGGATGTTTTGCAGAACAATTATAATCAGGGGTACAAAAATGCAGTTAATCCCCATGGGGAGGAAAGTAGAATTTTCAGACACCCTCGAGTAACTTCCAGATACTTCAGGGCCAGCAGCCTAGAAGTTCTTTAGAGGAGACCATGAAGCGGTGGATGGATCAGAAAATTCAGATGGTTAATGAGATGCAGAAATCAATAAATGAGTTAGAGAGGCAAGTGGGCCAATTATCCATTCAGTAGACAAACAGACCTCAAGGGGAACTTTCGAGTAACACTGCGAAGAACCCTAAGGAGAACATCAACACAATCTCTTTGCGTAGTGGAATAGAGTTGGGTGACGTGATACCAAAAGGTAGAGGCAGAACATGTTGCAAAGTCAAAGTAGGAGGTTGGTGAGTCAAGTCACTCACTACCAAAAGTGGTAGAAATTAGACCACCTCCTACATTTCCACAGAGATTCATAAAGCAAAAGGAGGATTCATCTTGTAAGAAGCTTTTAGATGTCTTGAAGCTAGTGCATGTGAATCTACCATTGTATAGTTGTTTCAAGAGGTTCCAACGTATGCCATCTATCTTAAGGATATTGTGGCTAATAAAAGAAGGCTCACAGAGTTTTAGACTATAACTCTTACAAAGGAGTGCAATTCTCGGGTGCAAAATAAAATTTCAAAGAAGTTGAGAGATCTGGGAGTTTTATTATTCTAGTAGTAATTAGAAGCAAAGCAGTGGGCTCAGGTGTGATTTGGGTTCAATCGTTAATCTTATGCCTACATCAGTGTTTAAAACATTGGGGATAGGAGAACCACGTCCCGCCATAGTGACATTGCAGTTGGCTGAAAGGTCCATCACTTATCTCGATGGTATTATGAAGATGTGTTGATCAAAGTTGGACCGTACATCTTGACGGTGGACTTTATCATCCTTAACTACAAAGCTGAAGAAGCAATTTCTATCATTTTGGGAAGAGGATTCTTGGCTACATCTAATGTAGTTATAAGGGTGAAGTAAGGTAAGATATCGATGACTGTGGATGGTCAAGATGCAGTTTTTGATGTATTTAGGGAGATAAGATTGTCACGACTCGAACGTACACACGGATCATAGGCAAGGGACAAGGGACCCCGAGAGACCCCAAGTCGACCCATGGCACATACATGCATCTAATGTCATCAAGTAAAGCAGATTACTTAGCATACAACATAGCGGAAGCATAATCATAGTATAACAACCGGAAATACTAGACATGTACATAAACTGAGTACTACATCCTGTCAAAGCCTTTACTACATAAGATGGGTTGATGGGACAACATCACCAACTAACCTGAACAGTACTGAAACAAAAGATAACATAAGAGTCTATCAAACAGCCCTCGCAACATGAGGACTCATCAATAAGCTGGAAGGATAAGCTGAGATGGACTAAGGATGAGGATGAACCTAAGATCCGGACCCTATATCATGAAATGATACAACATAGAAAGTATGCGGTCAGTACGTGGAATGTACCGAGTATGCAAGGTAAGTAAAGCGGACATTTGAAAGGAAAACAAAACACATAAGTAACGCAGGAGAAGGAAATCATGCATATATCATAAACTTTGAAAGAAAACATGTGGCTCAAGCCTTTCAAATCATTCATAAAGCGTTCATAATCATAATCGTAAGAAAACATTATAAAAACATAACTTGAGCCAAAAACGTAAATATAACAATATGTAAGACATGCGGAACAATGGGAGGACTCGTCATAATCGACACCATCATGGTAGAGCCTTTTATGATGCCCCATTATCTCGCTCAAGTAGGCAGAGCCGACCCTGGCTTGCTAGGCGAGGGTCGTGCATTAGGCGTGATATCACATTTGAGGGGATCATTATCAATACAATATATATCATTAGAAATCCACGGTGGCACGTGGTTATGAGACACCGGTGTAGTCCTTTGATTGCTGGGCTGCTCGGTGCTAGACACAACTCCCAAAAAAAGCATATAGGCTCATACATAAATCAATAACATCATGAATTAAGATTCATTTGATAAAATATAACATTTATCATCATTGATCCCCTTTAAAACATGTTTTTCAAAGAATCAAAGGCCATTTTCATATGCCGATATCATAAGTCGATAAATCATGTAATTCGCTTCATAAATCATAAATCATTCTTTAACATGTGGGCATTGCCCAATACTTCATCATATTCGATTCCTTCAAAAATATGCTCATAAACATGGGTAACTTGAATTTATGCTTTTCCATCATCAATAAATTCAAAATATTGAATACTCACCATAAATCATAACTTTCATGAACTTTCATCAGATGGGCCTTTTCCATTTAAAAGATAAAAACATGATTCTAAAGAAAATAGTATGAAACCTGCCCATCATTCATAATTCAATAATTAAAACTCAATTAAATCAAACCCATAAAGGGAAATTACATTTCATGCATTTGGGTAAAACCCCATAGAACATGAATAGGAGGATTCATGATTACATCAAAATTTGGTCATGAGTGTGAAAGGAATCACCCATTCTAAACCCTGCATAGCTGGGAATGGGTTGATTTTGAAGTCCCTTGAATACCCACAAAGAAATTGATGGAAACTTGCGAAAGAAGACCTTGAATCTCTCAAAATCTCTCTAAAGTTCTTGCATGAGAATGGTCATGCATAAAGGACTTAACTCACCTTAACCCACTCAGAAAATATACAAAACGATGTAGATTAGGGTCTCAAAGCGAGGAAAAGTCGAATATGCCCTTAATGAACCTACCCTGAAATCTGGCCGGATGGAACCCACGAGTGGTACCAACGGGTCGTGGGAACCGCCAACGACCCATCATGTACCTCGTTGAATGGATTGCTAAATGACTTCTCTTGGAACTAACCAACGGTCGGACAGGACGACTCATCCTCTGAAACCACGATCCGTTACACCGTATGTTGTTTGCTCATCATAAAAATCTGAACCCCCTTACCACGAGCCTCACCACGACTAGTGGTTTATTCCAAAAAATCATGGTTTCAACCCGTTACCTATCTGGAAATTCATACCCTCCAACAACGACCACAACCAACGACCCGTGGTTTCTCCTAACTGGTCGTTGGGTCTCCCGTTGTTTACCCTGTCGCCCATCCCGACCCTAACTACGATTGCAAAGGACGGCCCGTTGTATCGCACAATGGGTCGTCATACCTCTCATTATCTCCACTGCCACCAACCTTTCCCTAACCAACGACACCATTCAACTACTCGTGGTTTGATACCATGAGTCATTCTGTGGTCCGTCCTGTGGTATGTGCCAGTTTTTCTACACTTCTCAAATTCGACTCCCGGGTCTATTCTTAGGCCTTTTCATGGTATTACAATATCTTCCCCTTGAAAACATTCATCCTAGAATATAGGAAACAAGAAGCAAACAGAAACATACTATTTATAGCCATATACGAATTATTTTAACCAAAATTTTCATGGAATGACTACCTCGGAATAAAACCATATAGCTGAATTGATCTCATACTTCACATACACATTCATACATATAAAAGAATCTTGCACACATGAACTGAATATGAAAACTAGATAGAGTCATAAGGCAAAACTGATACCTAATGTCGGAATTGAGCCGGTAGAGAACAAATATGGATATTTAGCCATCATATCCTCTTCAGCTTCCCACGTAGCTCCCTCAACATGTTGATTTACCCCAATGTTGTCCACCAGAACTACAAAGGCTGGGTCACCCAAACACTTCTTCAAAAGTGACACATGAAAGACAGGATGAACTGAAGATAACTCCGATGGCAAGTCCAACTCATATGCCACCTTACCAACTCTTCTCACAACCCCGTAGGGACCAACATAGAGGGAGTTGAGTTTCCATTTCTTTCTGAACTGCATGACTCCCTTCATGGGAGATACCTTTAGAAATACCCAATCGTCCACCTCAAACTCCAAATCCCTACTCCTCACATCGGCATATGATTTTTTAAGACTCTGGGCGGTTTTCAATTGGTCCCTTCTCAACTCATGCTTTACCATCGCCTCGTGAACCGAATCCGGCCCTATCATAGCTGCCTCACCAACCTCAAACCATCCTATGGTAGATCTACACCTTCGCCCATAGAGGGCCTCAAACGGTGCCATCTGGATACTAGAGTGATAACTTTTATTATAAGCAAACTCGATCAAGGGCAAATGATCATCCCAACTACCTTTAAAATCCATATCACATGCCCTCAATATGTCCTTGAGAGTCTGGATTGTTCATTTCACCTAGCCGTTCATTTATGGGTTCAATGTTGTGCTAAGCTTAATCTGGGTTCCAAGTCCCTTCTGAAAAGACCTCCAGAATTCAGAAGTGAACTGAGTTCATCGGTAAGAAATAATAGATAAGGGAACTCCATGAAGTCGAACCAACTCCCGAATATAAAACTTAGCATAATCATCTGCCGAATCCGTGGTTTTGACTGATAGGAAGTGTGCATCCTTAGTTAACCTGTCTACCACCACCCAAATGGAGTCATAGTGTCGGCGAGTACGAGGTAGGCCTATAACAAAATCCATATTTATTTCCTCCCACTTCCAAGTGGGAATGCTAATATCCTAAAGTACCCCTCATGGACTTTGATGCTCGACTTTCACTTACTGATAGTTTTGACATTTAGCTACGAACTCCACAATATCCTTCTTCATACCATCCCACCAATAGATTTCTTGAAAGACCCGATACATCTTCGTGGATACCAGATGAATAGAATATCTAGTACCATAAGCCTCATGCAATATCCGAACTCTTAAATTATAAACGTCCAGAAATATAGTCGACCCTGGTATCATAGCACACCATCTCCGCCTTGGCAGAAAACCTCCACCTTTTGTCTACGCACTGCTTCCTTCAACTTTCTCAAAGTTAGATCCTCATCTTGCCTAGATTTGACATCGACCACTAAGGATGATTTTGACCCATTATGCACAATAACGCCGCCATCAGCCGAGTCGATCAATCTAACTCCCAGTCTTGCAAGTCGGTGGACATCCTTCACCAACTCATTCCTTCCCTCCTCCATGTGGGACACATTCTCCATAGAGAGCCTACTAAGTGCATCCGCAACCAAATTAACCTTGCTCGGATGGTAGAGGACACTCATGTCATAGTCCTTTAGTAACTCCAACCACCTCCTTTACCGAAGATTTAGATCCTTCATTGTGAACACATATTGCAATCTCTTGTGATCCATAAATACATCAACATGGACCCCATACAAATAATGCCGCCATATCTTCAACGTGAACACCACCACAGCCAACACAAGATCATGGGTCGGGTAATTCTTTTCATGAACTTTCTTTTGTCTCAAGTCATATGCTATTACCTTTCCACACTACATCAACACACCCAAGTTCGATTCTCGAAGCATCACAATATAGAACAAAGCCTTTAGTACCTTCGAGCAAAGTCAACACTGGTGCTGAAGTGAGTCGGGTATTCAACTCTTGGAAGCTTCCCTCACAAGCATCCGACCATTGGAACTTCACCTTTTTCTAAGTCAACCTGGTCAATGGGGCTGCAATTGATGAAAAGCCCTTAACAAACCTTCGATAGTAGCTTTCTATGCCCAAGAAACTGTGAATTTCTAAAGGATTCACCGGTCTAGGCCAATTCTTCACCGCCTCAATTTTCTGGGAATCTAACCTTATGCCTTCGCTTGATACCGCATGACCCAGAAATGCCACCGAGTCTAGCCAAAATTCGCACTTACTAAACTTTGCATATAGCTGACGATCGTTGAGGGTCTGAATTACTACCCTCAGGTGAGCAGCATGCTCCTCCTCGCTCCATAAGTATATCAAGATGTCATCAATGAAAACAATCATGAACATTTCCAAATATTCCATGAACACCCTGTTCATTAGATCCATAAAAGATGCAGGGGAATTTGTTAGTTCGAAAAAACATAACAACAAATTTGTAGTGACCATACCGAGTCTTAAAATCGGTCTTTGGGATGTCACTCTCCCGAACCCTGAGCTGGTGATACCCAGATCTGAGATCAATTTTAGAGAAGCACTTGGCACCCTGAATAACATGAAAGGGGTCCCAACATACCTACAGTGGCACGTAGTTCATGAGATCCGACGCTTAACGTAAGCCCCGAGCCTACTCAGTGTTCGATACTACTCCCAAAACATATATAGTGCTCATAATAATACATACATGAGTTAATGGGCTAGTTAAATTGTGCTAATCATAAACATGCTTGAACATATGTAAACTAGCCAAGTCATGAGGCCCGTGAGTTAGCCAAAAGCATAATTCATGATTAATAAGATCAATACATACTTATAGATCATGAATATAGCTTGAATTTCATAAAATCATAATTGGTAACATAATAAATTCACAATTTAAAAAATAATTCATGTTGTGCTTATAAAGAGTATCAATGATAAAATAAATCATAAATCGATTCATCATGGGGCTTGCATAATTAAGCTTAATTGCTTAGAAATTAATTCAACAATGTTATAATCAATTTAAATCTAAAAAGATGATCAAAATCCATAGGTTATGATAAGATTTCAAAATAACAAAACCCATAATTAAATCATTAGNCAAATACAAAACCCCATGAGTTTTTGATAAATTTTAAGTAAAATCATAGAGTAGGAGCATGGGTGTGGAAGGATTCACCCATTGATGACCTTACATACCTAGGATTATCATATTCTGAATCTCACTTAATGACCCAAGAAGAAATTACAATGGAATTATGAATTCTAGGCTTGATTCACCCCCTAACTTCCTCTACCTTGCATGCATGAATGAATGGAGTGAAATCTAAACTTAACCCCTTTAAATTTCCCTATTCATAACCCAAAACGTCATAGTTTAGGCCTTAGGATCTTAGGAATTTACGTAAAAGCCCTTACTGACTCGCAACAAAAATAACTGCCAGGGGTCCCAACGAGTGACCTGACGACTCGTTTCCAGTCCTCACGACCCATAACCTTGCCTATTAAATACACTGTCTGAACTGGTCACTGGAACCTCTAACGGACGATATAAAGATTCATTACCGGTGGCCATGAGTGCTGGCCACCACTCGTCAAGTTCACTGCCTCCTTCAAAACCATTTAATTAAAATTCCTCCCAACGACTCACACCACGACTCGTTGCCTGACATGACGAGTTGTGGTCTCCTTCCATTAAGTACACTGGTCGATCCTTTCATTTTATTTTTCAACTTCACCTCACCACTGACTTGATGACTCGTGGTGCCCAACCACGAGTCGTTCCCTCGCCCATGGGGACCTTCAACCATCCTTTCATACAAGACTCCCAACGAGTCACCTAACGACCCGTGAGGTATCCTTACGAGTCGTCCAACGATGACTCGTCCTGTGCCTGCAACCCAGATTTTTCAGTTTTCCCCCATTTCAACTCCTGGGTCCGATCTTTGAGTTCTCGGGGTATAAAAATATTTCCCCCTTGAGAACATTCGTCCTTGAATGTTAGAAATATGTAGAAAAATCAGAAACAAGAAATCATCATATGCGATACTGATTATTTAACCCAAAAACTGGTTGAATGACTACCTCCGAAAAGGACTACATGGCTGAAGTAAATATAGACATCATGTATCTTTATCATAACATAAATCAAACTTGTGCACATGAACTGAACATGGAAACTGATTAGTGGATTAGGGCAAAAACTGATACCTCAAACTGAAACTAGGCCGGTAGAGAACAAGTGAGGGTACTTAGTCATCATAGCCGCCTCGACTTCCCACTTAGCTCCCTTAACATGCTGGTTTCTCCATAACACCTTCACCAAAGATACTTCTTTGTTCTTTAGCCTCCGAACCTGAAAATCAAAGATTTCCACCGGAACTTCTTCATAGCTGAGGCTATCCGTTACACCAATGCTGTCCACCGGGACTACTAAAGCTGGATCACCAATGCACTTTTTCAAGAGCGACACAGGAAACACGAGATGCACAGAAGATAACTCTGATTGCAATTCCAACTCATATGTTACCTTACCAATTCTTCTCATAACCTGGTAGGGGCGAACATAGCAGGGATTGAGTTTCCCTTTCTTTTCGAACCGCATGACTCCCTTCGTGGGAGATACCTTTAGAAATACCCAATCGTCCACCTAAAACTCCAAATCTCTTCTCCTCAAATCGGTATATTATTTCTGATGACTCTGAGCGGTTTTCAATCGGTCCCTTATCAACTGAACCTTCACCATCGCCCCGTGAGCCAAATTTGGCCCTATCATAGTTGCCTCACCAGTCTTAAACCATCCGATGGGAGATCTACACCTCTGCCCGTAGAGAGCCTCGAACGGTGCCATTTGGACACTAGTGTGATAGCTGTTATTATAAGCAAACTGATTAAGGTCAAATGATCATCCCAAATACCCTTAAAATCCATAACGCATTCCCTCAACATGTCCTCAAGAGTCTGGATTGTTCGCTCCGCCTGGACATCAGTTTGCGGATGAAAGGTCGTGTTGAGCTTGACTTGAGTCCTAAGTCCCTTCTAAAAAGATCGTCAGAATTGGGAGGTAAACTGAAAACCTCGGTCTGAAATAATAGACAAGGGAACTACATGAATTTGAACCAACTCCCGAATATATAATTTGGCATAATCATCCGCTGAATCCATGGTCTTGACCGGTAGAAAGTGTGAAACCTTGGTTAACCTCTCTACCACCACCCAAATGAATCATAGTGTTAGCGAGTACGAGGTAGTCCTGTAATGAAATCCATATTAATCTCTTCCCACATCCAAGTGGGAATGTCAATATACTAAAGTACGGCGCCCGGCCTTTGATGTTCAACATTTACTTGCTGACAGTTTGGACATTTGGCTACGAACTCTGCAATATCCTTCATCATACCATCCCACCAACATATTTCTTGCAAGTACCGATACATCTTCGTGGATCCCAAATGGATAGAATATCTGGTACCATGTGCCTCATGCAATATCCAGACTCTCAATTCATCAACGTTTGGGACACATAGGAGACCCTGGTATCGTAACACACCAACTCCCCCTTGGGAGAAAACTTCCACCTTTTGACTCTACACTGCTTCCTTCATCTTCCTCAAAATAGGATACTAATCTTGCTCAGATTTGACATCAACCACCAAGGATGATTCTGACCCATTCTGCACAATAATGCCGCCATCGGTGGAGTCGATCAAATTAACTCCCAACCTTGCAAGCCAGTGGACCTCCTTCACCAACTCTTTCTTTCCCTCATCCATATGGGACACACTCTCCATAGAGATCCTACTAAGTGCATCCACCACCATATTAGCCTTTCCTGGGTGGTAAAGAACATTCATATCGTAGTCCTTTAATAACTCCAACCACCTCCTTTGCCGAAGATTGAGATCCTTCTGCGTGAAAAAATATTGCAAGCTCTTGTATCCGTGAACACGTCCACGTGGACCCTATACAAGTAATGCCTCCATATCTTCAATGCAAACACCACCACGGCCAACTCAAAATCATGGGTTGGGTAATTCTTTTCGTGAACTTCAGCTGTCAAGAGGCATATGCTATTACTTTCCCATGTTGCATCAACACACATCCCAGTCCGACTCTCGAAGCATCACAATATACAACAAAGCCATCTGTACCCTCGGGTAAAGTCAACATTGGTGATGAAGTGAGTCGGGTCTTCAATTCCAGGAAACTTCCCTCACAAGCCTCCGACCATTTGAACATTATCTTTTTCTGACTCAATTTGGTCAATGGGGCTTCAATTGATGAAAAGACCTCAACAAATCTTCGGTAATAGCCTGTTGGGCCCAAAAATCTCCGAATTTTTGAAGGACTCACCAGTCTAGGCCAATTCTTCACTGCCTCGATTTTTTGAGAATCCGCTATTATGCCCTCGCGTGATACTACATGGCCCAAAAATGCGACCGAGTTCAAGAAGAACTCGCACTTGCTAAACAAGGCATACAATTGACGTTCCTTGAGGGTCTGAAGCACTATTCTCAAATGAGCGGCATGCTCCTCCTCGCTCTGGGAGTATATAAGGATGTCATGAATGAACACAATCACGAACATGTCAAATATTCCTTGAACACCCTGTTCATTAGGTCCATAAAAGCTGCAGGAGCATTGGTTAGTCCAAGTCACATCACTACAAACTCATAATGGCCATACCAGGTCCTGAAGGCTGTCTTTGGGATATCACTCTCCCGGACTCTGAGCTGGTGATACCCAGACCTGAGATCTATATTTAAGAAACACCTGGCACCCTGGAGCTAGTTAAATAAATCATCAATCCTGGGCAAGGGGTACCTATTTTTGAAAGTGACCTTATTCAGTTTTCGATAATCAATACACATTCGAAGGGACCCATCCTTCTTTAGAAAAAAGAGAACCGATGCACCCCATGGAGACTTTCTCGGCCTAATGAAACCCTTATCCAAAAAAGTTTTTAGCTCAACTGTTCTTTTAACTCTTATAGCTCAGTTGTAGCCATCCTGTAAGGAGAAATGGAGAGGCTGCGTATCAGGCAATAGATCAATACCGAAATCAATTTCCCTTTCTGGAGGAACACCAGCAAATCATCAGGGAAAACCTCCGGATACTCACACACCATAGGAACTGACTAAATAGTCGGGGTCTCGGACTCTACATCCTTAACCCTAACTAGGTGGTACATGCAACCCTTAGAGATCATTGTCATGGCCTTAAGGTATGAAATAAACCAATCGGCTGGTACAACGAAATTACCCTTCCATTCCAGAACTGACTCACCCAGAAATCAAAATTCCACTACATGGGTCCTACAATTAATCGAAGAATAACATGCAAACAACTAATCCATACCCAAGCTGATATCAAAGTCAGTCATGGCCAACTCGACTAAGTTTGCGGAGGTAAACTTATGCAACACTGTGATGGGACATGTTACACCCCGTAAATCCTCGACATGTAGATAGCCTATTCGCTTGTTGGTTAAGAGTTTTTGAATGCCATACATGCTAGGAAAAGTACCGGGGAAAGACCGGATAAGAGATTCGTCGAACCATCGCGGAAAGAGCCGGAGCAGAGCCCCTCCGCGATGGCAACGTGCCACGGATGGAGGGCCTCCGCATTGGCGCTGTGTCACGGAGGCCCTGTCCAGGCCCAAGTATAAAAGCCACCAAATCGGTTTAAATGTTATATTTCACATAATTTCCAGAGAAGTCGAGGGAAAAATAGAGAGGACGAAGATTCCATTGAAATTTCTTTTCGATTACGCCGTCAAACACGGTCCAAACTCAATTTAACTCCAGATACCAAGGTATTAAGCAGTAAGGAGCATTCCTATGGATTTAGTTTCGTGAAACTCGGCCGGTGAATCATCGTGCTACCGAGCTAAAGTAAGTGGAATTGCTCCAAATTAGTGTCAATATACTCCTAGCCCTAAAGTGAGTACTTCATCCTTTTGGACTTTTGAGAAATAGCGAGTTTTCGATTGTTTTTCGATAAGCCAAAGTTTGGGCTATATATATTATTGAAAGTGATATTTTCTTCCAGAATATTAGCGTATTTAGTTCTAATTGACCTATATATGAATGCAGTTGGGAGA
>JACEIK010004456.1:41935-69083 GCA_018107945.1 Datura stramonium
ATATCATAGATGAACCGCAATCTTCTCCACAATACTTATGATATTTTTTTAAATATTATTATTTTTGCACTACCATTGATGCACCAAATCTGAAAAGTATTACTATATTGTCGTTAAGAGGAAGCCCGGTAAACAAATAAATACATGAAAAATAAATACAAATGACTGTGTTGCCAGAACTTCCAAATTCTCTATCCACTTCAACCAAAAAGGGATTTTCTATGAAAGATGGTACCATGCCAATAAAATACCTGCTACATTTTATTTTCTACTTCAGAGATATGCAACCCTGAATGATTAGATTAAACAACTTGAATGAATTGCATAACCTTACTTATGCATGCTTGGATTCATTTTGGTGAGTGAGATGTTCATACGAGTATCTTTTAACTATTTATGTATGAAAAATGACATCATCAAATACAATTAATAAGCATGCGAATTTACCAATTAAAATAAAGATTTAAACATCTTAATTAGATAAATACAGGAGGAAATGTCTTGGGAGTTAAAATGTAAAAAAAAAGTTGTTTAATTTAAAACAGTCATGTGAAGCAACTCAATATCAACTCAGAAAATTAAGATAATTTTTATATCCCATAACAAATTATACATACAACTTCAGACTAATCAATTTTTGAAGAGATTATACTTGACTATTAAATTTTATGTTGGCAAAAGGTAGAGTTACTTTACAAAGTAAAAAAAATTATATACATATACTAAAGTCATAAATAATTTGCAAAGGATCTATTATCTACTAATTACAAAGGAAAAGAGCATGCTTGGCAGGACGACCATTAACTATTACGCAAAAGAAACTGCTGGACAAACTTTTTACCAGGACTTGCATAGATTTGTAAGATATAATTATTGAACCAACAAATCTAACTATATCATTTTATTTTGATAATATTCTCCTTCAAAAGCTATATATTTTTGGGAGATCCAACACGATTGTGGTCGCATTTATGAAGGATTTGAGAAACATAGGTTATAATCATAAATAAAAAGTGATAGGCACGATGACTATTCATATAACTAACTTGTGTATGTTTGGGATAAGGTCTTATAGTTGTTGTAATGAGACGTTATTTATCGAGGTACAATAATTTATCCTAACATTATCAGGTTAAACTGGGAAGATACAACTAATATATTTCATACTTTACACAAAATAGAAAAATAAAAAGTTATGATAGACTTTATTGGTATCCCAGTTCTTTCAACTTGGAATTTGAAACTGATTCTTGATTCAATTATGTCTATTCAAGTTGATAAACGAAACTAATCTCTT
Source organism: Datura stramonium (assembly GCA_018107945.1). Taxonomy (NCBI): domain Eukaryota; kingdom Viridiplantae; phylum Streptophyta; class Magnoliopsida; order Solanales; family Solanaceae; genus Datura; species Datura stramonium. The sequence goes on from JACEIK010004456.1 coordinate 43,233, forward strand.
CTTTGGAAATCAACTTTTAGAAATAATATAAGTAGAACAATTTCATGAATATCTAATTTAAGGCATATAACACTTGGAAGGCCCACACCTCCTACATAAGAGTCATCTTTGTTCCTCTTTTTTGTACTCCTTCCTTCATTTCTATTAGTAAAAGTTCAAATCTTATTGATCACCTTAATATCATAGCTAATGAGTATATCATAAGACTCCTAAATTTCCTGCAAAAAAAGTATTCAAGTAAGATAGCGAGTAGATGACCCCTAAATTAGTTACAGAATAGTACTCTTAAGTATTTAATTACATCAAATATTTTCAAGCCTATAAGTGCTAAGAATATATAAAAGAGACACGGAGAAAAAATAATGGATGAAAATAATGGCCATGGTAAAAATTATTGGTGATCTACAAGAATTGAGAAAACACATGAATAACATACAAAAAGAAAAAAGAAGAGAATGATATATATTATCATGCTAAAAAGTGAATACATAAAGGTCATTGCCTTGTTCAGATTTTAAGCAATTTACTAATTTTTGTGGGACTAGTTCTCTGCATTGTCCTTTAATGTTCCTAATCAAACATTCAAAACCACCTTTAATATCAAATATCAAAAAATAAATAATAATAACAAACATGCTTCTTCAAATAAGGAGTAATATTACCAATAAATAAGTAACCAAGAAAATTATAGTCCATCAAGCACGTGCGCATCATAAAACAAAAGACATAAACTATTATAAAATAAAAAGACAACAACAATTCAAAAATTACATTCGATTCTTTGAATGAAACTATCAAAAGTTACATCTCCAAATTTACTCTTAAGAATATATAGTTGATAAGATACTAAATCAAACACATTGTCTTGGGGAAAAAGTTTATCATTTTATTCGGACTAAGCAAATCTTTAAATCAACTCAGGCATGTTGTGAAACAATGATGCAGTAATTTTATTTTCGTACTTCAGATAAAAGTGTTGAAAAAAGACGCACAAAACGTAGGAGCAAGGAGAAAACCATATTCAGGATTGAAATGGTTCTCCCTTTTTATAATCGAAAGAAAAAGTATTGATATGTATTTCATCTTTCGCTTAGCATAATCACCTAAAATATATGCATGTTACTTGAGTGAAGGAAAATATTGCTCACAATAAAATAACAAATCTCCTACTTGTTTAAAGTTTTTTTGGACCTATATACATGCAACTTGAATCTTCTAGTAGAGACACAGTTGGATAAAAAAATTACACAGATATCTTCTTTTTTCTCATCTTCAAGTCACCCCTCAATCCCAAAATTTACTTTGAGATCCTCAAATTATTGTCAATTCATAAATTACTTATATGATCAAAATTTAAAGGTAATTCTACAAAAAAAAATAGTAAAATGAGAAGTCCACCATAATACCACGAACAGCATAACAAATAAATTGTAATGACTAACAAATTAATTCACAAAATTTAAAATCTAAAAAATCAAAAAGTAGATTTGATATTTTAATAATTGAAGTGTCATCAAAGAAATAAACACATATTTGCAAATATCCGAACACACATTTCTCATTTGTTACACAAGACACTCTAGTCATATACGAAAAATCTCCCGACTTCTATGATAAACTAACATATATAATTGAAAGATTTATTTATTTATTTAGTTGGCAGGGATATAAAAGAATAAAATTTGGATCAGTAGTAATATATGAAAAAAGGCATAAAATTGATGGTAAATCATTTAAAAATTCTCATAGAAAATAGAGAATACATGTATCTCATAACAAAATCACAAGTCTCTGACTTGTTTGAAGTTTTTTGGGCCCTATATACATGTAACTTTAAGCTTCTAGTAGAGACACAAAGTTTGATGAAAAAACTATGCAGATATATTCTTTTTTCTCATCTTCAAGTCATCCCTCAATCCCAAAGTTTATTTTGAGATCCTCAAGTAGTCGTTAATCTGTAAATTACTTATATAATCAAAACTTGAAAGTAATTCTACAAAAAATAGTAAAATGAGAAGACCATCATAATCCATGAACTTCCTAACAAATAAATTGTAATGATTGAAAAAAGCAGTTCACAAATTAAAACTACAAAACGAAAAGTAGAGTTGCTCCTTTAAGAGTTGAAGTGTGATCTAAAAAATATACAGAAATCTGCAAAGACCTAAACACTCATTTACTTATATGATAAAAACTTGAAGATAATTCTAATGAGAAGACCATTATAATAACATGAACTGCTAGAAATAAATTGTAATGATTGACAAATTAGTACACAAAATTTAAAACCTAACAATAGAAAAGTAAATTTGATCCTTTAAGAGTTGAAGTGTCATCAAAGAAATAGACAAATATTTACAAAGATCTGAATACACCTTTCTCATTTGCTACGACAAGACACTCTAGTCATATATGAAAAATCTCCCGACTTCTATTATAAACTGAAATATATGATTGAAAGGTTTTTTGTTTATTTGTTTGTGGAGGATATAAAAGCATAACATTTGGATCATCAGTAGTATATGAAAAAGGCATAAAATTGATGTTAAATCATTTAAAAACTCCCATAAAAAATAGAGAATACATGTATCTCATAACAAAATCACAAATTTTGATTTGTTTGAAGTTTTTTGGGCCCTATAGACATGTAACTTGAAGCTTCTATAGACATGTAACTTGAAGCTTCTGGTAGAGACTCAAAGTTGGATGAAAATTTTATGCAGATATATTCTTTTTTCTCATCTTCAAGTCATCCCTCAATTCCAAAATTTATTTTGAGATCATCAAGTAGTCGTCAATCAGTGAATTACTTATATGATCAAAACTTGAAAGTAATTCTACAAAAAATAGTAAAAGGAGAAGCCCATCATAATTTCATGAATTGCCTAACAAATAAATTGTAATGATTGACAAATTAATTCACAAAATTTAAAACATAACAAAATGAAAAGTAGATTTTCTCTTTTAAAAGTTGAAGTGTCATCTAAGAAATAGAAAAAAAAATTGCAAAGACCTAAACACAACTTTCTCATTTGCTCCACAAGACACTCTAGTCATGTATGAAAAATCTCTCAACTTCTATTATAAACTAACTTATACCATTGAAATGTTTTTTGGTTTGTTTGTTTGTTGGAGATATAAAATCATAAAATTTGGATCATGAGTAATAGAAGAAAAGAGCATGAAATTGATGGTAAATCATTAAAACTCCCATAGAAAAAAAAAAAGAAGACATGTATCTTACAATAAAATTACAAATCTCTGACTTGTTTAATATTTTTTGGGCCCTATATACATGTAACTCGAAGCTTCTGGCAGATACACAAAGTTATCTTTTTTTTTTTTTCATCTTCAAGTCATCCCTCAATTCTAAAATTCATTTTTGAGATCTGCAAGTTTTTGCAAATCCATAAAATTAATTGTATGATCAAAAAATGAAGGTAATTGTACAAAAAATAGTAAAATGAGAAGTCCATCATAATTCCACGAACTGCATAACAAATAAATTATAATGATTGACAAATTAGTTCATAAAATTTAAAACCTAACAAATCGAAAAGTAGATTTGCTCCTTTAAGATTTGAAGTGTCATCTAAAAAATAGACAAAAGTTTGCAAAGACCCAAATATATCTTTGACATTATCTCCACAAGACACTCTAGTCATGTATGAAAAATCTCCTGACTTTATTATAAACTGATATATATGATTGAAAGTTTTTTGATTGTTTGTTTGTTGGGGATATTAAAATCTGGATCATGAGTAATAGATGAAAAGGTATGAAGTTGATGGCAATAATTAAAAAATTCCATTGAAAATAGAGAATACATGTATTTTCATACAAAAAGAAAAGAGATTCTGAGAAAAATTATAGGGGAACAATATTATAATTGTTGAGAAAGTGCAGAAGATGGAAAAGTGGTATGATGTAATGAATAGTAGCTAATGAAAGTGACTTTTGGTTTTTCAAAAAATCACCTTATAAGGAAAAATAGAATTAAACCTCTAAAAATCTGAGAAAAATGCAAAAAATAAGAAAAAAAATAAATAGCTTTTCTAATCAATGAAGTATTCCACGTCATCGGGTTAAAGTATTTTCTTTATATAAATATATAGATATTTTGGTATATATAGTCTGTGTGTCTCGGTTAGTACTCAGTATACTTAGTCTTCTATGGAAATGTCAGTTGATTAGTTTGACTATTATCAGTCTTTGAGAAACTAAGTAAACTTAGTTGTATCAGTTTATCAGTTGGTTAGTTCTTCTTTAGACCGTTACGACACTTTATGATGAATTAGCTTTGACAAGTCTTAGAAAAAGTTTCTTTCAGGTCCTTAGACTCTCAGAACACTTCCAGATAAGTAGTTCTGACTTAAGTCATAGGACATCAATTCAGAGCTATCACCACAGTTAGACACAATTAGGATTTTTAGTGGGATTAGTACTTAGAATCGAGTGGGCCGGGGTTCAGTGCACCTAGGTTTCCAGAACTACGTTGCCACCATAGGTTATTAGCCCGAATTGGCTCCAGATCATGATCACTCAGTTCAGCTACTATACCCTGGAAATGTATAGTGGGCCTTCTCTGATGAGGGGTAATATTAGACTGCACATTTCTCTCACGTGGTCACATGTCGATTATAGTCTCTCCCATAACATAGTACAGTTCAGTTATGATTTTTAGTTCAGTTCGGTTTCTTTAGATTTCAGTCCATTTTTACATTATTTTTATGCAACTTACTATTACTCAGCATATGTGTGTTTTAGTTCCTTCTTGCATAATCAGTATATTCAAGTAATGACGCATGCTTTCCCTGCTACATCATTTTATGATATAGGCTCAGGTACCCAGCCTCAGCACCACAGTTAGTCACTTAGCGATTTCCAACAGTTTTAGTGGTGAGTCCTCATTTGCTGAGGGCCGGAGTTCCATTTCCAGTTGCTTGTTTTATTTAGTTGCAAATAATGGATTTAGCTGGGGGCTTGTCCCAAAAACTCTTCAGTTCATTTTTATAAGGCTTTTAGAAAATATTTATAGATTAAGCTAGATTTTCATATTATTTTTAGATTTTGTTATTTATTCAGTAGTAGTATTTTTATATCAACTTCCGCTCTCTTAAGATTATTCTCAGCAGATCAATTTTAGTAGAATATGCTCTACTAGGGTTTTCTTGGGGTTACTTGTGACTCTAAGTATCGTGTCGCATCTAGGGTGTGAACTCAGGTCTTGACAATTATTCACAAGTCAACATTCAAGGATGAATGTTCCTAAAGCGAAGATATTATAATACCTCGAAAGGTCCCTTATATAAGACTCGAGACTTTCAGCAGGAAATGGCACCACAGTGACAGAACGACTCAAGGAACGAGTCATTATGAGGGACAACAACCCGTTGTATGCCTCATTGTAAGCCCTTCATCAAAGCTTCCCCAAAACGAGTCAAGTGACGACTCATTAGTTAATGTGACAGGTCATCCCAAGAGGTTATTAAGTGGAGTTCATAAAGGGGTCGAAATTTGTTCAGAGACAATGGAAGGATACCATGACTTATTGGGACATGTAATGACCCGTGATATTGATCCATTGGAAGGATTTCAAGAATCAGTACAGGTGCGACAGTGGTGATAATGAGAGAAGTAATGAGTTGTTGTAGCATGTAATGACTCATCCTTTCTAGTCGTTGGTTGGGAAAGCAGAAGGGTAATAGAAGTACTCCAAAATCAACGACTCGATCTAACGAGTCATCAAATCTGACGACGACTTATTGGATAGGTCGTTGCAGCTGATCCCTAGGTTTTTAAATTGAATTCCCAGGGGTGTTTTTGTAAAACCCTAATATTCTAACTCCAAATTAAGTTATTTTAAGCCTTCTAAAGGGTGTTTTTAAGGGTTTTAACTATCATAAACCCTCATTCTAGTCCTAACACTCCAAGTTGAAGATAAAAACCCTCTCAAGCCTCAAGCATCAAGGTCCTCTTTCTTCCCTAAATCCTCTTGGGTATCAAACCCTAGCAAGTATTCCATTAAACTTAGGTATGTAGAGTTATGAATGGGGAAATTCTTCCACATTTATGACCAATTTCATCCCTATCTCATGATTTCAAGTCTCTAATCATGTTATGTTGAAATTCCAGGGTTTAACACAAATTTTTTGCAATCACGCTATCTCTATAGGTTCAATTCTCGCATGTTACAATTGATGAAATATGATCATTAGGGAAGATTTTGCAAATTCTCATGAATTGATGATTTTAAGTTTATGATGATTTTGCCCTATTATGGATGATTTATGAATTTCAAGTTTATGAGCCCAACATTTCAAGTATGATGAATTATCAGTGTATTCATGAATGATTACAAATTCCTAAAATTATGATTCCATGATTGAATTATTAAGCTTATTTCAAGTATGTATGATTTAATAATTTCGGCAAGCCCATGTAAAGCTAAGTATGTTTTATCATAATTTATCCAAGGCTTACAAGATCATTTTAAAGAGATCTGTCGTAGTCAATACTCGTAATATTCAAATTCAAGCTATATTTTGAGAATACAATTCTAAGCTATATACATGTTTTGGGAGTAGTATCTAGCACTGAGCAGGCCAGGAATTCTGAGGTTCTCGGTCTCACAACTACATGGAACCATAGGTTTATATTTATATTTGGGACCTCTCAAGAGAGTGTCCCCCCACCCGAGGGCACACCAGGATATCACACCTTATTGTAATTTGCCCTAGCAAGTCATAGGATGGTTGTCCTTCACGTGGGCAAGAGGTGGGATCATCATGCGCTCATACGTGATGGTTGTCAGTTATAATGAGTCTCTCATTATTCCAATTTACATATATTATTACTTTCATGCCTTATGATATTACGAATTATGATATTTTGGCTCAAAACCTACTTTATGAGGTATTACTTATGAAAATAGTCATATTCAACTTTATGTTACATTTTTGGAAGTTTTGAGCCGTGATGTTCAGTTTATGATTATAGTCTCATGTTTGATACCATTTTACACTCATGACCTCTCTTATACTATTTTTACTATCATGTTTTTACTTACTTTACTTAGTCAGTATATTCAAAGTATTGATAGCATACTCTATGCTATATCATCTCATGATATACGTTCGGGTGATCCATTTCAGTCCCTTGTTAGCTTGCTCCTGATAAATCCAACTCTATCATTGTCTTGGTGATTCCTCATGATCCGAGGACATCAACTTTGATTATTCCTCTTTTGCTCTTGTATTTTAGTTTCAAACATTGGCGAGCTAGTTAGGGGTGTTATCCCATCAGCTCATCAGATGCTTAAAGGCTTTTCAGGCAACTATGTATAGATGGTTCAGAAATATTGGTTCGTGTATATTCTCTTGTTGATATACTATGTACACTACTGCTTATACTATTTAGGATCTATTTCAGCTTAGCTATGCTCTTATTCATGTTATGTATGTGCCATGGGTTAGTTTGGAGTCATTCTATGTTTTAGGTCCCGTGTCTCGATCCAGGTCCCAGCTCAGGTTGTGACAACCCAGAGATGTATTTCTTGTTGCTTGATAAGCCCCTATACCATGAAATTCGATACACCTTCTATACCATGACATTCTATACACCTGAAGTGGAGAGAATTCAGCTGCCTGGTGGGCAAGAGGTGAGAATGGCACTCATTCGACACTGTCATTCTCCTACTTGACTAAGGAGGCCAGAGTTCGGGTTAAGTTGGTTTGTGTTTACTTCTCCCGGGGACACACACCAGTGAAATCTCTCCAGAGATAGTAGTATTGGTGTATATTCTTATGAAGGGGTTGCCAATTAACTTTGGAGTAGTGCTTAGGGACAACATGTGGCAGTCCAGGGATAATTGTCGTTGGAAATATTGTTATGGTATCTTATTGTGTCAGTTTTGAGGGATCTTTGTATCGAGAAAGAGGATGCTGACCTTCGTCTATCCCTAACAAGGCACTTCGCAGGAAAAATGATTGAGTTTACAAAGGTCAATGGGCAACCCATGTCATCAGCCCCATTCCTCATTCCAACCGAGCGCCATGCTCGGGATAACAGTTGGAGAGTTTGTATGTTTGGGATGTTTGAGCTATAGCTCAAGATTGGGGGTAGACCCGCGACTGCTGAGGAGATTTCAGTACTAGAGGAGCGGTACCCACTTATAGACAGTGCCATGATGATGGGTAAGGTGGGACCGATATTTGAGGAGCTATTAGGTAATGATGAGCTTACAAGACTAACCGATGCAGTTGATGATGATGATGAGGATTAGGAGGATGATGCCACCACTGGAGATAAGCAGGTTGATGATGATGATGATCAGGATTATAATCCTAATGATGATGACTTTGCTTAGAGGACCAAGAAGGTTTTTTCTCTCCTTACATGATATGATGTGTTTGTGCACCAGGGATAGTGCAATGTTTAAGTGTGAGGTGGAGTAAATAGATTTCTTTTTTATTCTATGGTTTGTTGCAATAATTATCATACTTTAATGTTAGTTAGCTTGGTTGTATTAAATAGTATGTGGATGGTTGTTGAAACCAAAATTATGCTATGTTATGTGATTGTTTGTCTCTAGTTGTTTGTTAGTTAATTGAGAGTCAAAATTTTTTAGAGTCTATCATAGGTGTAGTGACTTGTCCTGATGTTGGATGGATGATGACCTTCTTAAGGGAAAAATTAGTCACATTTTTAATTTTTTTGGTTGGAGTCAAAAACTATCACTTGTGTGCTTGATATTCCATTAAGGAGTTAAGCTAGAAGAAATGAAGTGGTCATCTTGAATCCATGAGAAGTACAAATTCCATGATAAACACATAGGTTCTTTATCTTGACTTAAGAAAACAAATTTTAGGGCTTAATAATGGAAAATTCATTCAAATGACTATGTGGTTATGTGGCCATAAGAAACTGACTCAGATGATAATTCCATGAGGGTGAGCTTGAAATTGTCATGTTTTATAAATAATGTAACATCTAGAACTAGCCTAAATGTAAATATGATAGTTAGTTATCAAAGAGGTAGGATATTATTAAGGTATTTCTTTGAAAAAACCATGTTTGTCCATTATGGTTGTACCTTCCTTAATATTATCCCTAGTCAAACCCATTGAGGTATAAGCCTTTTATTTTTTTCTAGTCACAAAAGAAGCCTATTTCCTTTGTTGTGTGACCTCAAGAATTTTTTATCCAAAGATAGTCTAAGGCACTTTTAGATTTGAGAATAAAGGTTCCACCAGTATAACAATGTTAAGGGAAAGGAAAGAAAGGAAAAAAATGTGGATGGCAAGATGAGAAAATAGGATAGAGGGGTTCCCACAAAAGATATCGTTAGCTTGCTTCTAGAACATAAAAGAAAAGATTCTTAATAGTTGATTATTTTTGTTGATCTTATAAGCAGAAACTAGCAGTCAAGTAGTGTAAAAAGGGGTATGAAAAAAGAAAAAGAGATTAGTGAAAGAAAGGGTGAGCAATGAGGAAAAAGTGGTGTACATGAAAGATGAAGTAAAAATGTCTTAAAGTGCTTAGTATTTGCAGCCACTATTGAAGAAAATCATTCCTACCCATCCTGTAATACCTCGAAAGCCCTAAGATCAAACCTGAGGGTTCAAACAGAGAAAAACAGAAAATTTTACACCAGGTCACAGGACGAGTCGTCCAATGACCCGTGAGGAGACTTTACAAGTCCTTAAGTTACTCATGAAGTGAAGGGAGAATTGGAAGGAACTCATGGTTAGGGGGTGACTACGAGGGAAGCAACGAGTCGTGGTCAGGGAAACGAGTTGTTAAGTGAGTTGTGGTCAAGATAATCTATGGTTCAAGGTTCAATTTCCCGGAGATGCCTCGAGAGGCAGCCACGAGTTGTGATGTGACTCCCTGACTCGTGGAGTTGGTCGTGGTCAGGAGAAGGATTTGAAGGTTGAATTTGGGGCAGTGTACTTCACGAGTGAGTTACCACAAAGACCACGAGTCATGGTGTCCCTCATGGTGACTTGCAGAGTGTATTTTCCCTGCATTTTAGTAAGGGTGTTTTCGTAATTCCTAAGCTCCTAAGTCCTTAACTACGTCATTTTAAGATAAGTTAGAAGGGTTTTAAGGGTGCTTAACCTATTCTAAACCTCCCCATTCCATGCATGCAAGATCAAGGAGTTTATTGAAGAGCAAGCTAGAGGAATCTTTAGGTTCTACCTTAATTCACTTGGGTTCTCAAGAGAGGTTGCAAATTTCAAAATACCCAGGTATGTAGGGTTATGAATGGGAGTATTACTTCACTCCCATGCCCAAATCCTCTTCAAATTCATGGAATTCTAAGTTGATGAATCTATGGGGTTTTAACCAAATTTGGGAAATTTTCTAAGTATCTATCATGGGTAAAATCTATTCATGTTTCTAATGTAGTTTTATGCTTCACCGACATGTTTTATAATGATTTTAATTAAAAATATATGATTTCAAAGTCTTACAATTATGATGCCCAATAATGAATGTTCATGAAAGATTGAGATTATCATATATGTTTTCAAGTATAATGAGATGTCTATGGTGAAAGCATTATTTCAAATTACCCATGATTATATCCATGATTTTGACTATCTCAAAGCATGTATAAGTTTTGGAAATCCCATATGATTAAGTATGTTACATGATTTACTTCAACTTCATATTATTAGCTTACCATATGGTTTTGGAGTCTAGACTCCGACTTTTCAGCTTGTGGTATGGTTGAGCCGAGGCTCCTCGTGATATGTTTTTAGATTATGCATGTACTACTATGATTTAGCTTCATCGCAACACAATGGTTCAGCTTCATTAAAAATGATGGAGAGTATATGCATGTTTTTTGGGGTAGTGTCTAGCACCGAGTAGGCTAAGGGTTTAGCCAACCCTGTGCCTCAGAACTACATGCCAACATAGGTATGATCAGATTATTTGGTACCTCCCATGTGAGCTTCCCCTACCCCCAATGGACCTTCAGCTTGATATCAATATCATGGTTGTGCCCTTAGCGCAAGGCTTTGGATGGCTCTACCCATTTGAGCGTAATAGTACGGACCATGTAAGATCTATCATGGTAATGTCGGTTATATGATGAGTCTCTCATTTTTCCTCATGATTTTCAGTTATGCATGTTCATCAGTTATGATTATGTTTTCAACAGGTTTGACCCAATGTCTAGTTTTTCTTATGATTATCAGTTTCAGTGTTGGGTTATTCGAATCACTTATGATACTTAGTCATGTTTAAATCATATTTTCAGATAATAGCATGGTTGCCTTACTCTAAAAATATTACCATGAATATTTTTTATGATATGCAAGATTCCAATTTTACTTACTTAGCAGTTTTACTTACCTTGCATACTTAGTACATTCCAAGTATTGACTGCATACTCTATGTTGTAACGTTTGATGATACAGGCTTGGACGTTCAGGTTCAGTCCCGCTGCTAGCCAGATTCTCAGAGTTGTAGCATACTCAGTCAGTTGGTGAGTCCTCATCTTTCGAGGACCTTTTTATCAGCTTGTATTTAGTATCTCCAGTCTTAGTCTTTACTGAGTTAGTTGGGGTCTTGTCCCATCAACTCATCAGGTTGTAGAGGCTTATCAAACATAGCATGTATTCAACTTCAGATCAGTATGTATTCAACTTCGACTGTGCAAGATATGCTTTCCGCTGCTCTAATGTTATTAGATTTTTAGACTTCCGCTATTTTCTAAATGTCAGATTTTTGCATTTATTATGTTGAGCTTTAGCTGTTATGTGTTCATGCCATGGGTTGACATGGAGCCTCTCGGGTTCTTTTTTCCCATGTATCGATTCCGTTGCCTATATTTGTGTCACGTGACACGACCCTTAGCCGAAATTACAACTACGAAAAGTCCTTAATAATCTTATTCTTTTTGAAGAAATTAAGTAATCTGACTATGTATGAGAGGCAAGCCTATAGTATATTGCATCTGTATGAAATATCATTTCCGAGAGTGAGTGCGCTTGATTGATTTATGTTCCAAGTTTTTAATTGATAATATGAGGGAAGGAACATCACTAAGTGAGGGCATAAGATGGCCAGAGTTGGTGCATTATGTCTCTTATTGTTCATACATAATCATGTTGGCCCTGTTTTGAAGAATATGAGCCGCCTGTAAAACGTATGTAGTTTCAATGTGAAGAACTTCCTTGTGTATCTCTAGTGGATCACAGAACGATAAATGTTATTCATGTGCCTCGCTCTAGTTGCTTGAGTGAGAATCTGATAGAGTGTGAAAAGTGGTATGAAAAGAAGTGTTTGTTGCATATAAGTAAGGATTATTCTAGGATGAACAATGCTTTAAGTATGGGATATGCGTATTTGCATTTCTACCCATCTTTTATCATGTTCTAAGATGATTGTCCTTATATAACATGGTTTCATGAAGGTGTGTGTGAAATGAGCTAAAAAATATTTTAAGGTTATTTTAGCAGGTAATACATGAAAAAAATACTGAAAAATGGCCTAGTGAGATATTGAGTGGGCTCCAGAGCCTATACTTCAAAGAAATTGTGCTCGGTTGGTGCTATGGCCGGGAGGGCGACCGACTCAAACATCGAATAATTTTTGTCAACACCTTGATGAAATGAGAGAAGTAGCGTGCCAAAGAGGTTTCGAGCTTTGAAAAATTTTCTAATACTCTGGTGCATTGACGCAAGTGGTACGCCAGGTCCAAGAATTTAGAATTTTTACCAACACTCGCGAGACGGGAGAAGCGGTGCGTGCCGAAGCCAAACTTCAAGAGTTTCAAGTCAAGTATGGCGAGATGGATGGAGTGGCGCTGCCAGGGCCCGTCCAAGATGGATATTTCTAAGTCCAAAAGCTGAATTACTTAAGGGAAAAAGGATCATTTGTACCATGCTTATAAATACATTATCTAGGGCATTTGTTAGGATCTGGCCAATCCATCAATCATTGTATGTAGTCTTTGGGGAGATACAAGAAGACCATTTTCTTCTTTACTTGTATCTTTGTTAATTCGAATGTTGATTTCTTTTGTTTAACACTTGAAAATGAGTGGTTAAACTCTATTCGGGGGTTTTGGCCATGGATTGATGGTCATAGCTTGAATATTCATTTATACTAGACGTTTAATTTTTCAAAATTGTTTATGAATACTTGATTTCATGCTTATTCATTTATAGTAATTCCTGTAAAGCAAACGTAAGACTAGACTCAGAATTTCAAATGAAAAGTATAGAGAAACCAGAAATTTACCAAATAATAACTCGTGGTACGAGTCGTTGGTAGGTCTAACAAATCGTAAGAAGTGCACGTGGTTGGGTTTGGCCAGAGAAGTTCTATCACAATGGGTTTAAGGATGACCCCTTGCTGATGAAATTGGTCATTGGAAGGGAGTCGTGGTGAGGTAGCTATAAAGGGAGGGCAAATAACAGTCATGAATGACTTGCTGTGGACACAATGCAAAAGTCCTCATGAAGGATATTCGAGAATGGGCAAAGTGGTGACAATAGATGGTTACCATGAGTTGTGGAAATCCAGGTACGACTCGTGGTACCTGTCGTGGATAGGGGGTAGGTATGGGCCCGGGAAAGTGGATGAACCAACGAGGGAAGTAACGGCCCGTTGTAGCAAGGGACTACTCATCATTGCGCTCCGTCATTGAAGAAGTGAACATTTCCGTGTTTTTCATTAAGGGTATTTTCATCATTCCCAAGCCCTAAAATCCTAAACTACAAGTCGTTTTGAGCTCAGTTAGTAGGGTTTATATTAAATGGTCTTGGCATTCCACTCCATGCATGCAATTTAGAGCCTTTCCTTTAGAAGATAAAGTTTGAAGAATCTTCTCCAAATTCTCTTCAATTTCCTTTGTGCTTTCAAGAGGGAGTGTTGATCAGATTTACCCAGGTATGTGAGGCCATGAAATGAGATTCCTTTCACTCTCATGCCCTAAATTCTTCAATTACATGAATTTCAAATTCTAGAATCTAGCTTCATGATCTTATGGTGTTTATCGCAATTATTGTGAAATTCTCTATGATGTATCTATGGGTCAATTCCCTTCGTGTATCAAATCATATTTTAAAGTGATCTATGGGCAGATTTTTATAATTATTTTGATTATTCGTTTATAGTTTCAAATTTTTAATTAAAATTAATAGATTATGATAAGATTTCAAATCATGAGATGAGCTTTTTTCAAATTATGATTCCATTATGATCTTGACCTTCTTAATCCCTAAGTTATGATTTATGATTTATTATTTATAATATACTCTCTCATACTCATCATGCATTTATGAATATTACGTATATACATATTATACAAGTATGCATGGATTTAGTGATTTATGGATTTGTGACTTTTGGCCAACTTATGGACCCTTATTCATGGAAAATCATGTATTCTAAGTGGGATCCATCATATTATTATTATTTATTTGGCCATTAATTTAATGAATGATTTTTACAAAGCTACTATATGAGCCTCACGTGCATGGTTTCGGGAGCAGCGTCTGCACCAAGTAGACCGAAAAGGTGTAAAACCTCAGATCTGGGGAACTACGTGCCACCATAGGTTTTATATATATATATATATATATATATATATATATATATATTATTGGATCCCTGTGATATCACCACGCATACACGTCCCCGCCCGGCGCCGTGGACGCAACTCGACCACTTGGAAAAATAGTGGGCATCATGCAAGGCTTTATCTCGATGGTGTTGGTTAAGACGAGTCCTCCCATTGTTCTTCGCGATTTATGCATGGTTATGTTATGTTACTCTTATCTCATGTTATGTTTTATAAATGTTTTCTCCTATGATTATCATTATAACTTGTTTGCACTGTTTGAAAACCTTGAACCCTTATCTTTACATTATGATATTTATTTTATGATCATGTTTTCCTACTCTTATGAACTTTTATGTATTTTTTAATCGCTCAATTTATTATCTTGCATGCTCAGGACATTACAAGTACTGACCTCATACTCTATGCTGTATCGCTTCATGATATAGGCTCGACATTTCCTGTGTCCAACTCCCGCCATTAGTCACCGATTCTCCAAGTTCATATCTTAAACAGAAGAGTGTAGTCCTCATCCTTCGAGGACATTGAGTTACTCAGAAGGTTCTTTCAATTATAGACTTTGTCGAGCTAGTTAGAAAATGCCATCCCATCACCAATAGTTGGGTGTTAGAGGCTATTCGCATAATATGTAGAATCAAATTGTTATTTCTGATTCGGTATTAGTTTGATATGTATGCGTATCTCAAGTATCACATGACCAAAACGGAAGCTCGGGTCGTAGACATGGGACAAGGGACCCCGAGGGACCCCAAGTCGACCCATAGTATGAGCATACAACTAACTCATTCAAAATCAAGGAAACACGAATATACTCTCAAATAATAAATCTAAAGCAACATCACATAAGAATAAACATTCGAAACCGAATACAAATTTCAAGTCCGAAAAAAGCCTCTAACTGATGAGGATGGGACAAGACCCCAACTTAGCTCTACAATACTGAAACTAAATACATAGAAGAAACTAAAGCTCAGTCCTTGAAGGATGAGGACTCACCAACTCTAAATAGTGAGAATTGAATAAGTCAATTTTAGTGACCAGTGGCTTAAGTCACATTCGGGTCCCAGATTGGGCGAAATGATACAACATAGAAAGTGGAGGCGGTCAAGATGCGGAATGTAAATCTAGTTGCAAGGTAAGTAAAACCGTTAAAATAAGTAAAAATCATCCAAACAAATCACTTTCACAACATAAGATTTTAGAGAACTGAGGGAACCACATGCATTCTTCAAAAATCATAACTTTCATGATGTGACAATCCATAACTTTATAACATCAACTTACTAATGAGTCAAAGCTAAGATGCAACATTTTATAGAAAAGTTGAACATTGAGTCAAACTTTAGTTTTAGAACATGCATGCATACATAGTTTCCATGAGTAATGAATATGCAAATCTGAATCATATGGACAACGGAGACTCATCATCACTTAACCACATGTCACACATTAGAGAATACGTGGTCCCAACTATTACACTCAAGTGCAAGGTAGACGCCCAAAATCTTACAAGGAATAAGGACACTATCATGATATTGATATCAAGATGAAGGGCCAATCGGGCCATTGATAGCTTCACAAGGAGGTCCCAATATAATAGAATCAACCTATGTTTGCCACAGAAGTTCTAGGGCATAGGTTAATCGACCCTTAGCCCGCTCGGTGCTAGACTCTTCTCCCAAAACATGTAATGCTCTATATCGTATAAATACGAAGCTCAACATCGTCTAGTGATGAAGCTCAATATGTAATCATGCATAAACTCAACATCATATGGAAACGAAGCTCAACATCTTCTATTGACGAAGCTCAATGATGAAATCATGCTTAAACCCAACATCGTATGAAACGAAGCTCAGTGACAACATACATCTCAATTATGAATTCATGCATATGAGAAGCTTTACTATGAAACATACCACAAGCTCAAAGAATAGTGGGAAACTTTACCCCACAACCATGTGATAAGCTTACTTTAAAATACTACTTTATCAATCTCAATATAAGGGTTTTGCTCAAAACCTTGTCATGCTTGGATTCATTCAATTTATTGAAAACATTTTAATTTGGGAGATTTCACTCCAAAACGAGGTAATAAGGTTAATTCGAGAAAATCATCATTCATACTCAACATTAGGCACTACCCAAAGCTTCATCATACTTGACTATACTAGATTCATATCCCATACTTCGATTATAGACATGGGTAACTAAGAACATGTTTTTCATTATCAAAATTTCATCAATATAATAAATTCATCAAAATATCTTCTTATGAACTCCCTACCCATGGGCCTTTAATTTCGTAAAACTTGAAAACTCAAGTTAAATTGAAAGCACTTAAAAAAAATTGCCCATACTTCATTTTCAATACGAAGAACATAAACAATCCATAACCATGTATAAAGATTGAGAAAATATGCAATTGGGTAGAGACCCCACACTTGATCATAGGAGATTCATTCGAATATGGAGAAATTGAGCATGAGTGTGGAAAGAGTACACCCATTAAAACCCTACATACCTGGAGATGAGGAATTCTATCACCCTTTAATTCCCTAAGATCAGATTCCAAAGGAAACCTTGAATTTTGGACTCAGAATCACCTCCTTCAAGCCCTCCACCTTGCATGCATGGGGAGTATGCCCTTAGAATAGGTATTCCCCCACTAAAACCCTTTCAAAATGAGTCCTAAACAACGTAGTATGGGGCCTTAGGACTAGGAAATGACATAAATGCCCTTATTAAAAATCACAAAAAAATGTTCACTGGTCGATCTCATGATTGAACTAACGGACCGTGGGAAGATACTACGACCCATGGTAAACTCATGTGGTCTAGACTGCAAAACTTCCCAGTTTCTGATCTGTACCCATGGCTCGACAGGACGAGTCGTCCTTCCAAACCACGGACCGTGGTTTCAAACCATCTCAGCCACTATGCAGATCCAATTCCTTCCCTTTACCACTAACAATGTCCCGTGCCTTCTCACAATGAGCCGTTGTGATGCCCGTGGTCCACCCTACCACTACGCCTGGCTTCACACCATGACCATAAACAATGGCTCGTGGTTTGTTACCACAAGTCGTTCTATGGCTCTTCCTGCAATTTTTTTCCCAGATTTTTGTGCTTTGAATTTTTAAATCCCCGTTTTACTCCTAAGCACTTCCGGGGTATTACAATCTCCCCCTTAGGAACATTCGTCCTCGAATGTATGAAACAATCAGAAAATAGAAACATGCAATTATAATAATAAAATACTGATCATTTAAGATGAAGACTAACATAATGACTACCTTCATTTCAAACTATACAACTGAACTAGATTCACAAATCATACACCTATACACATACATAAAAGAAACTTATGCACATAGTTCAAACATGAAAACTAGTTAGAGTCTGAGTGCAGAACTGATACCTCAAGCTGATATTGAGCCAGTAGAGAACAAATGTGGGTATCTAGCCATCATATCCGCTTCGGCTTCCCATGTATCTCCTTCAACATGCTGATATCTCCATAGTACCTTAACCGAAGCAACTTCTTTGTTCCTCAATTTCTAAACCTGGCGATCTGAAATTTGAATGGTAATTTCTTAGTAACTGAGGTTATCTTTTACCTCAAAGTCATCTACCGGGACAACCAAGGTCGGATCACCCAAACACTTTTTCCAAAAAAACACATGGAAGACGAGATGAACCGAAGATAGGTCTGATGGCAAGTCTAACTCATATGCCACCCTACCAACTCTTCTCACAATCTAGTAGGGACCAACATAGCGGGGACTGAGTTTCCCTTTCTTCCCAAACAACATGACTCCCTTCATGGGAGATACCTTTAGAAACACCCAGTCGTCCACATCAAGCTCCAAATCTCTTCTCCTCACATTAGCATATGATTTCTGACGACTCTGAGCGGTTTGCAACTGGTCCCTTATCAAGTGAACCTTCAGCATTGCCTCATGAACCGAATCTGGTCCTATCATAGCTGCCTCACCAACCTCAAACCATCTGATGGGAGATCTACACCTTTGTCCGTCAAGAGCCTCGAACGGTGCCATTTGGATACTAGAGTGCTAACTGTTATTATAGCCAAACTCAATCAAGGGAAAATGGTCATCCCAACTACCTTTAAAATCCATAACACATGCTCTCATCATGTCCTCAAGAGTCTGGATTGTTCTCTCGGCTTGACCATCCGTTTGCGGATGAAAGGCCGTGCTGAGGTTGACTTGAGTCCCAAGTCCCTTCTGAAAGGACCTCCAAAACTGAGAGGTAAACTGGGTACCTCTATCTGAAATGATGGACACAGGCACCCCAAGCAATCGAACTATCTCCTGTATGTATAACTTGGCATAAACCTCCACTGATTCGGTAGCTTTGACCAGTAGAAAATGAGTCACCTTGGTCAACCTGTCCACGATAACCCAAATGGAGTCATAATGCCTACAAGTCGGGGGTAAGCCTGTAATGAAGTCCATATTGATTTCTTCCTAATTCCAAGTGGGAATGGTAATATCCTGAAGTATGCCTCCGAGCCTTTGATGCTCGACTTTCACTTGTTGACAGTTTGGACATTTCGCTACGAACTCTGCAATATCCTTCTTCATACCATCCCACCAATAGATTTCTCGTAAGTCCTAATACATCTTCGTGGATCCTGGATGAATAGAATACCTGGTACAATGTGCCTCATGTAATATCCGAGCTCTCAAATCATCAACATCTTGGACACATAGACGACCCTGATATCGTAGCACACTATCTCCCCCTTAGGAGAAAACCTCCACCTTTTGACTCTGCACCGCCTTCTTCAGTTTCTCAAAATTGGATCCTCATCTTGCCTGTACGTAACATCAACCACCAAGGACGATTCTGACCTATTATGCACAACAACACCACCATCGGTCGCATAGATCAATCTAACCCCCAACCTTGAAAATCGGTGGACATCTCTCACCAACTCCTTCTTTCTCTCATCCACGTTGGACACTCTCTCCATGGAGAGCCTGCTAAGTGCATCCGGAACCACATTAGCCTTGCCCGGGTGGTAAAGAACGCTCATATCGTAGTCCTTTAGCAATTCCAACCACCTTCTTTGCCGAAGATTTAGATGCTTCTGGGTGAACACATATTGCAAGCTCTTGTGATCCGTAAATACATCCACGTGGACCCCATACAAGTAATGTTTCCATCTCTTCAATGCGAACACCACCGCGACCAATTCAAGATCATGAGTTGGGTAATTCTTCTCATGAACCTTCAGCTATCGAGAGGCATGAGCTATAACCCTCCCATGCTGCATCAACACACACCCAAGTCCAACTTTGGAAGCATCAAAATACACCACGAAACCATTGTTACCTTCGGGTAGGGTCAACACTGGTGTTGAAATAAGTTGAGTCTTCAACTCTTGGAAGCTTTTCTCACAAGCCTCCGACTAATGAAACTTCGCCTTCTTCTGAGTCAACTTAGTTAAAGGCGCTGCAATGGATGAGAAACCCTCAACAAACCTCCTGTAGTAGCCAGCTAAGCCCAAGAAACTCCAAATATTCGAAGGATTCACTGGTCTGGGCCAATTATTCACCGCCTTAATTTTCTGTAAATCTACTTTTATTCCTTCGCTCGGCACTACAAGGCCTAAGAATTCCATGGAGTCCAACCAAACCTCACACTTGCTGAACTTTGCATACAATTGGCAGTCCTTGAGGGTCTGAAGTACTACTCTCAAGTGAGCGGCATGCTCCTCCTCGCTTCGAGAGTATATCAAGACGTCATCAATGAACACGATCACGAACATGTCCAAATATGGATTGAACACCCTGTTCATCAGATCCATAAAAGCTGCAGGAGCATTCGTTTGTCCAAAAGACATAACTACAAACTCGTAATGACCATACCGTGTTGTGAATGCCGTCTTCGGGATATCACTCTCCCGAACACTAAGTTGATGATACCCATATCTGACATCTATCTTCGAGAAATACTTAGCACCCTGAAGCTGATGGAACAAATCATCGATCCTGGGTAAGGGGTACCTATTCTTGACAGTGACTTTGTTCAACTGTCGATAATCAATGCACATACGAAGGAAACCATCTTTCTTCTGAACAAATAAAATTAGTGCACCCCATGGAGACTGGCTCAGTCTAATGAAGCCCTTATCTAGTAAGTCCTTTAACTGACCCTTCAACTCTTTTAACTCAGCTGGAGACATCCTCTAGGGAGGAATAGATATAGGCAGCGTATCGAGAAGAAGGTCAATACCGAAGTCAATCTCTCGATCGGGAGGAATACTTAGAAAATCATCAGGAAAGACCTCTAGATACTCACGTAATACTGGGATTGACTGGATAGTCGGGGTCTAGGACTAAAAATCCTTGACCCTAACCAAATGATACAAGAAACTCTTAGAAATCATCTTCCTGGCATTGAGGTAGGAAACGAAGCGACCTACAGGCACAACTGAACCACCCTTCCATTCTAAGACTGGCTCACCCAGAAATCTAAACTCTAGTGACCGGATCCTACAATTAATGAAAGCATAACAAGCATACAACCAATCCATGTTGAGAATAACATCGAAATCGGTCATGGATAACTCTATCAGATCTGCTGAGGTGAACTTATGGAGGACCAAGACTGGGCAATCTATATACACCCGTCTAGCTATAACTGAGTCACCTACAGGACTAGAAACTGAGTAGGATTCTGACAAGACATCAGGAATAACTCCGAAGTTACTGGCTACATAAGGTGTCACAAAGGAAAAGGTTGCCCTTTGATCGAGCAGAGCATAAACATCAACATGGAAAACTTGTAACATACCAGTAACCACGTCCGGGCAGACCTCCTACTCCTGACGGGATGCTAGGGCATAGAATCTGTTCTGGCGCTGACCGCCAGCTACACTAGTAGATTCCCCCTGATGTGCTGAGCGAGGGGGTGGGGTTGCTGAGATAGAAGCAGGGCCACGACTCCCACACTGATCCTGTCTCATTGCAGGACAATCTCTAAGCATGTTTCCGAGTTACCCGCACCCGAAACATGCACCCGAACCTGCTAAGCACTGGCCTGCATGCCCTCGGCCACATCTACGACAAGCTGGAACACCTGAATCTATGGGCCTGCTTCTCTAACCCCTCGAGCCTGATGCTCGCCCTCTATGATCATGCCTAGTCCTAGATGGCACACTCAAAGCTGATGAAGTTGGGGCGGATGATCTCTGGTGGGTCTGTTGAAGGTGCCCACCTCCTGACCTAAGCTGAGGAGATTTGTGATCATCAGTCCTAGCCCTCTTAGCCTCTCTCTCTCTCGAATGTGCTACCTCCATTTGCTGGTGTACAACACTATTCGAGGAAAGTCCACATCCTGATGGAGCATAGCAATCCTGCATTCTTTATCCAAGTAACCTGCTATCCCATGCACAAACCTGCTCACTCGTGCCCTCTAGTTAGCCACTAACTCAGGAGAATACTTCAAGAGGAGGGTGAACTCAAGGGAGTACTCTAGTACTATCATCCTCCCTTACTTCAAATTTATGAACTCAGCTGCCTTTAGCTCTATCATATCTCGAGGGAAGAACCGATCCAAGAATGCAACATGGAACTCTTCCCAAGTGACCGGACCTACTCCGGCAACCCTTCTATGCTTCCATTGACGGAACCAGATATGTGCAACCCCCTTCAACTGGTAGGAGGCCAATTCTACACACTTAACACACTCACCCCCATGACTTGGGTGATCTTGATAACCTCATCCACGAACTCATGAGGGTCCTCATCCATCTTGGACCCAAGAACCCATGGCGGGTTCATCCTCAAGAAGTTCCTGACTCGAGCCGCCACTGCACTGCAATTTTGCGGCACATGCGCAACAGCATGCTGATTGACCTGAGTGGTCAAGGCCTGCGCAAGCATCTGGATAACGGCCCAAAACTCAGCGTGGGAAGCTAGTTTCAGTGTTTGAGGCTCCTGAACTGGTGGGACCTGCTGATGCCCACGACCCATGCCATCCTCATGACCTTCACTGTCTCCATTCCTCCTTCCATTCATCCTTTGAGGAGCCATGATTTTGCAATCGCGAATAGCACGGATTAAAAGGAAAGAAAGGCTTTTTCATCGCATGACATATATCATGAAAGATGGGAAGATTTCCTAAAATGTTTCGTAGCCTCTTTGTCATAAGTGTGGCGCGCTTCACACCTAAAAAAAGACTCTTCTTAACACGACTTTCAGACTCCCCATGACACCTCAAACCTATGGCTCTGATACCATGTTTGTCACGACCCGAACGGAGACCAGGATCGTAGACACGAGACAAGGGACCCCGAGGGACCCCAAGTTGACCCATAGTATGAGCATACAATTAACTCATTCAAAACTGAAGGAAAACGAATATACTCTCAGCAGAAATCTAAAGCAACATCACATAAGAATAAACATCCAAAACTAAATACATGTTAAGTCTGAAAAGCCTCTAATTTGGACGAGCTGATGTGACAAGAACCCAACTAGCTCTACAATACTGAAACGTAAATACATAGAAGAAACTGAAAGTCTAGTCCTCGAAGGATGAGGACTCACCAACTCTGAATAGGTGGTAACTTGAATAAGCTGACTAAGATCGGGGCTGAAGATGCGAGTCGGGTCTTGTATCATGAAATGATACAACATACAAAGTATGCGATCGGTGCATGGAATGTACTGAGTATGCAAGGTAGGTAAAACCGCTATAATAAGTAAAATCATCCAAACAAATCATTTCATAACATAAGCTTTTAGAGAACTAAGGGAACTCACATGCATTCTTCGAAAATCATAATCCCTTTCATGATGTGACAATGCATAACTTTATAACATCAACTTCTTCGAATGACTCAAAGCTGAGATGCAACATTTATAGAAAAGTTGAACATTAAGGCAAACCTTACTTTTACAACAGGCATGCATACATTTTGACCATGAGTAATGAATATGCAAATCTGAATCATATGGAAAATGGGAGACTCGTCACTTAACAGACATACCACGATAGAGCTTACGTGGTCCCAACTATTACAATCAAGTGGGCAGAGCCAACAAAAACCCTGTTAGGGCTAAGGACGCTACCATGATATCATATCAAGCTGAAGGGCCAATCGGTCCGGGGATAACTCTCAAGGGAGGTCCCAATAATATAATAGAATCAACCTATGTTGGCGCGTAGTTTTGCGACATAGGGTTATTGACCCTTAGCCTGCTCGGTGATAGACTCTTTTCCCAAAACATGCAATGCTCTACATCGTAGAAATATGAAGCTCAACATTTTCTAGTGACGAAGCTCAATATGTAATCATGCATAAACTCAACATCATATGGGAACGAAGCTCAACATCGTCTATTGACGAAGCTCAATAATGAAATCATGCTTAAACCCAACATCATATGAAAAGAAGATCAATGCCAATCTATCAATTATGAATTCATGCATATGAGAAACTTTACTATGAAGCATACCACAAGCTCAAAGAATAGTGGGAAACTTTACCCCACAACCATGTGATAAGTTTACTTTAAAATTCTACTTTATCAATATCAGTATAAGGGTTTTGCCCAAAACCTTGTCATGCTTGGATTCATTCAATTTATTGAAAACATTATAATTAGGGAGATTTCACACCAAAATGAGGTAATAAAGTTAATTCGAGAAAATCCTCATTCATACTCAACATTGGGCACTACCCAAAGCTTCATCATACTTGACTATTCTTGATTCATATCCCATACTTCGATTATAGACATGGGTAACTTAGAACATGCTTTTCATCATCAAAATTTCATCAATATAGTACATTCATCGAAAATATCTTCTTATGAACTCCTTACCCATGGGCCTTTAATTTCATAAAAATAGAAAACTCAAGTTAAATTGAAAGCACTTTAGAAAAAATTTGTCCATACTTCATGTTCAATACTAAGAACATAAACAATTCATACCCATGTGTAAAGATTGAGAAAATATGCAATTGGGTAGAGACCCCACATTGATCATAGGAGATTCATTCTAATAGGGAGAAATTGAGCATGGGTGTTGAAAGAGAACACTCATTAAAACCCTACACACCTGGAGGTGAGGAGTTCTATCACCCTTCAATTCCCTAAGATCATATTCCAAAGGAAACCTTAAATTTTGGCCTTGAATCACCTTCTTCAAGCCCTCCACCTTGCATGTATGGGGAGTATGCACTAAGAATAGATCTTCCCGCACTAAAACCCTTTCAAAACAAGTGCTAAATGACATAGTATAGAGCCTTAGGACTAGGAAATGACAGGAATTCCCTTATTAAGATCGCAGAAAAACCTACACTGGTCGATCCCACGATTGAAACCAACAAACAGTGGGAAGATACCACGACCCGTGGTAAACTTTCGTGGTCTAGAATGCCAAACTTCTCGGTTTTTGATTTGTACCCACGGCTCGACAGGATGAGTCATCCTTCTAAACCACAGAACATGGTTACAAACCGTCACAACCACTGCCCAGATCTACTTCCTTCCCACGACCACTAACAACGGCTTGTGCCTTCTCACAATGGGTCATTCTGATGCCCGTGGTCCACCCTACCACCAGGACTGGCTTCACACCACGACCACTTACAACGACTAGTAGTTTTTTTACCACGAGTCGTTCTATGGCTCGTCCTGCAACATTTTTTTCTGGATTTCTGCGCTTTGAATTTTTAACTCCCCGATTTAATCCTAAGCACTTCCAGGGTATTACAATTACTATGTATGTTATACTTTTGCTTATTTATGTTGCGTTTTAGATATCATGTTCATGCCATGGGTCAACTTGGACCCTCTTGGGGTTCCTTTTCCCATGTCTCGATCCAGGCCTATGTTCGGGTCATGACAAACTTAGTATCATAGCATTAAGTTTTAAAGTGTCCTAGGGTGTCTAAAAGTCATGTTAAGTAGAGTCTTTTTCATGGGGTATGAAGTGCGCCACACTTTTGACGAAGTGGCTATGAAATGATTAGGAAATGTTCCCTTCTTTCATGATCTATGTCATGCGATGAAATGTCTCTCTCTATATCCTTCTAACTCGTGCTATAAACGTTTGCATAATCATGCCTCCTTGCCGAGTTAACAGAAGTAGAAATGGGAATGGAACTGGCCATGAGAATGGAAACGGAGATGGGCACCAACAACCCCACTAGCCCCAGAGGATCACATGGCCAAGCAGGTTTCCCATGCTGAGTTAAG